>CM070700.1:8937373-9092373 GCA_036346265.1 Melocanna baccifera | reverse complement strand
TATAGGTCAAGAGTACAAAATGGGCCAAAACTTGTACTCACTACTTAGATGGTACCGAGAGTGTGTGGCTGAAATATTCATACAAAACCGTGTACATGCGTCACTACAGATTCCTTCGGAGGGCTCACCCATACCGCAAGATAAAGAAACAATTTGACGGAGAGAAGGAGGACAGTTCAACTCCAAGGCATTTAAGCGGAAAAGAGATTTATAATATGGTTAAGGATTTAGATATTGTCCTCAGAAAGGGACGTAAATTGAGGACCCATGAGAAGAATATCTGGAAGAAGAGATCAATTTTTGGGACTTACTATACTGGGAGTACCTAGAAGTTCGACACCGTATCGACATCATGTACGTAGAGAAAAATGTATATGACAGCTTGATTGATCTCTTACTGAACATTCATGATAAAACAAAGAATGGTGTCAACGCACGGCTTAACTTGGTTGATATGGACATCAGGTCTAAGTTAGCACTGACAAAAACTAATAAAGGACAAATGTACCATCCCCTTGCTTGGTACACTCTATCCAAGACCGAGAAAACTGAACTGTGCCAGTGCTTGCGTACTATCAAAGTTCTATCTGGTTACTCCAGCAACATGAAGAAACTTGTTTCGATGCAATATTTCAAGTTAAATAGCATGAGGTCTTATGATTGTCATGTGCTAATGACACAAATGCTCCTTATTACAATTAGAAATATTTTATCGATCAAGGTCCAAGAGACAATCATGAGGTTGTGTTATTTTTTAATACAATTGCTAAGAAGGTCATCGATTCCGAAGGACTAGATGCTCTGCATGACGAGGTGGTGATGACTCTATGTTATCTTAAGATGTATTTTCCTCCGTTGTTTTTTGATATCATGGTTGTCAGAACCGGATTTAGAAATCCAAATTCCTCTGTGATTTCTGCACTATTCCCTGGATCGGTAGCCAGTGCTCACAGTTACATCACTGTATATCAAAAACATATTAAGCGGAAGCATAATTTATACAGTAATAACTTACATGGACCGATTAGGCCGAGAAAGCAAAGAATGTAGCAGTGAAAATCTTCACACAAGTGGAACCCTCGCGACTTGCCCACAGGCAGCCAACTGGGGTTTCACGACCTATGTCCATGGCCTTCTTGAATACCAGCTCTGTCAACCCTTTTTAAAGCATTGGAGAGCCTCTTCTTTTGTTCTTGTCTGACTGGAGGGTAATAAGCAACAGTGAGCACAAAATGTACTCAACAAGCCATCACACAGAATGCAACACTAATAACTATTACATGCAATGCTGTGAAAGGAGGCTTGAGGTTATTTTATTTGCTAAAGCCGCATTTCCAAACAATAGGTAAAATTCCTGAGACTTAGCAATTTTAATCAAAATGCAAGTTGTAAGGAGAGAGTGCAATATTAATAGTAACACAGGTTAATCCACCTTTACAGTGCATGGTTACCTCCGTCAATGCTAATTTTGATTACTGGGCTACATCCACCCTAATTACCGCTAGAGTACATCTCTCCAGGAAAAATCCAACAAAGTAGAGTACATCTCCCTACTTAGTTTTCATCCCGCCCGAAAAAGGTTTTTTGAAATAGAACTAACTCGAGAATGTTCCCATGTCCGCTCTTGACCGTGAGCACGGCTATTCGAATAGTTTTAGACTCTGCAGAGTTGTACATCTTTACCCACAAGAGATAACCCAATCGTTATATTCCACATGGTTCCGTAGACATGCAGATCAACCGGATTATCACATGACCTTTACAATGTATCTAGTAAAAGAATGCACTCGCTAAAGTTTCTGTCTACAGGAAGGCCATTTAGGCGCCAGCTAGAGCCCCTCTTGCGCCCACCTCTATCCAGTGACACGACTATCTCCAGGACGCTTTGCGTCAAGCGAGAAAAATCGTGCTTTCCCCCGAAATGCATTCATTTACTGGCGAGTACAAATTATTCAGTCATGCCTACACTTTGCCAGCTTGTGGTGGTATTGTTTTACATGGAGAGGTCATACAAGATTAAGTCTTTAATTCGTCCAGGCGGTGCATACCACAATCCAACCCCAACCACTCTTACCAACCGCCTAGACAGGTAAAGCAGTTTTGAGGTTTTGAGAAGGTAAGCTGTACACAAATATCAGTCATCTACATGCAATGACTGCCCAAAACAATTTCACATGTTTGAAGAATAATGATGAGCCGGACATTTGATGCCCTGGCTTTAGACTCATTTGGCGGCAATTATGATTTAGCTAATGATAATAGCATTCATATCTAGGGCGACAATGATCAGTTAAATCAAATGGTAAAGGATGTCGTATTAATAATATTGGTAGCATAAAAGGCAATATCTACCTTACGTTTGACATAAATTTGCATAACAAGTAAGCATGCATTTTGATAATTTTAAAGAACATAACTTTAAAAAATGTGGGATCAATATGATAATTTGAAAGCATGCATTTTGATAATTTGAAAGAACATAACTTTAAAAAATGTGATGACTTACCTTGATTATTTACCACAGCCTTGATTTAATTCAAAGCTTGCTTAACCAGTTAGTCGAAATAAATCTTGAATTCTCCCTTCACCGTAATTTGAATCCACTTGAGCTTGTCGTCTTCAAACTGTAGCTTCTATTACGCGACAACAAAATGGAGAAAACAAATAAATCCAAATGCGGCAAAAGTTTGGTTTAAATCAATTGAACTCATCTTATGTTGCTTATGAATTGATATTAGAGAGGGGGATTGGAACGGATTTTTAGCGAAGGAAGGATTTGGTTAGTTAGCTTTACCGTGAGGGAAAATTTTATGAATTAGAAGGAATCTGATTAAAGGATTACCCGCAGTATCTTTCTGCAGGGTTGAAGATACAAGGCTTGATCTTTTCTTTATATCTTCTTTTATAATATTTTAAATTTATCAAGGAAGTTCCAAGAGTAAAACAGGACTTACAGGTATCTTTTAGAAAGATTGTCGGAGAGCATGATTTGGTAGATACTTGATTTTTAAGTATTTTCCCAATTTTAACTATAGTTCGGAGTTGGTTAGTTGTCCGATCATGATCAGGAATAGGCTAGCAATTCACAACTTATTTAAAGAAGATTTGTGGTGACGATTTACTGGAAATATGAGTTACAAGATAATATTGTACATATTTAATTATTTTCAATTACTGGAGGATGATTAGAGTATTTTGGATGTAAAGTTGTGTTTTAACAAGATTTTTAGTTATGGGGAATAATTAGTCAGTGATTATTATTTTATGCTTTAATCTTACAAGATTGGGATTTAGAGAGAATATTAAAGATTTGAAATCACCTTAAGGCCAAGGTAATGATTTCATTAGGTTTAAGAGTTTCTCTCTTTTGGGAAGAAGCTCCACTCTTAGCATTTTAGAAAGGATGAAGAAGATTTTAAGATTATTAGCCAAAAGAGTGTCTTATCAAATAAGTGTTATTGATATTTTATGTGAAGAAAATGACTAAATTAATGAGCTAGGTTGGCTTTAGTAGACATGAGCTTAAGATGAAGATACAAGAGATGTTCATGAAATTTTAGCTCCTGGTATTAGTTTATTTATGAGCAAGGGTTGCCAATTCTCATTATTCATTAGATTTTATCTTTGATAATTAGCAAGATTATGCTAATTTCTTACCACTCAAACATTAGTTAGTTTGATAATTATTTTATATTTGATTTACACAATTATTTTTATTTAATCTGGTATTTACATTTAGGTTACCTTCTTGATATACAATATTCTGAGATTAGTGCCAACAATTAAATTCTAGCTTGACAATTATTGAATCTAGCTCATCCTTTTATTGCTAGTATTGTTTTGCTTATACTTTTGTTAACATTTCAATTTACACTTTCAAAATCAAATACTAGGTACATCATTTTATTTGCTCCACTGATCAATAGATTGGAGGACTGCCCTCAGTCAATCTGCTAAAAAGGGAGGCCCACTTGTCATCGGCCTTAACCGAGAGAGAGAGAGAGAGAGAGAGAGAGAGAGAGGGGACCGATGGAGGGACAGGAGAGTGAGGGCGCTCGGATTGGGGAAACACACAGCGAGTAGAGGGAGGCCGGTGGCGCTCGGGCAGTGGGGTTTGCCGGTGAGGGGTGGCCAGAGAGTTGTTGGCGTCCGCTGTAGGGGGAATGGGATCATTTAAGACCCCGGGGATACACAACTTGGGGCAGGGGCAAGAGTGGCCGGTGGCGGTAATGAACATCGGGCAAAGGCGAGCCGCGGAGCAGGTGACGAACGGGAGGGAAAGAGGTAAAACGGAACGAATGTAAGCAAGAGGCGTCGGCAGCCACAGTCGGTGCGAGGAAGTTCATGCGGAGGGGTCGCACCGGTGGGGAAGAACGTCGGCCGGCTACTGAGGAGGCTTCGGGGCGCTAAGATGCTGCTGCAGGAGCGGGGAATCGCGTCGTAGTCGACCACGGATGCAAAAAGGGGCGGCGGTGGTCGGACCGGAGGAAGAAGGCAGGCGCGGTGACTCTGGCCGAAGAGACGAATTAACAGTGGGGTTTTTTTTGAAGTTAAGGAGTGTGGGAAGTTCACAATGGGGTCGTATTGCTACGATGTTTGCCGGAGTGGTGGAATCGACGAGCGGTGCTCGGCTCTGTAAAAGGGGAAAACATGCAGATGGGGAAGAACAACAGAGAGGTGAAGAATTTAAATACCTCGAGGAGATTGGGTGGTTGTTGAAGCTCTTTACTCGTGCTATCATTGTCCGCACTGTGGGATGGCGAGCAGCTCGAGTGCGTAGGTGTCAGGAGGTGTCGTGCACGCGAGAGGGGAGCTAGCCAAGGGGGCGGCAGACTGATGCCTCACTGAAGAGAAGTGACGGTGGAGTAATTGCCGTGCGGGGTGCCGACGGGGCCGATGATAGGCGCAGCTGGCGCCGAGGGGATGGAGGCGACCTGTGGGCGGAGTTGAGGCCAGCGGAGCATTGAAGCGCTGCACTGAGCAATCAATTGGTGCGGGCGGCGTTTGTAGGCGAGTACGGTGTAGGGGAAGGCCGACTGGTAGGAGCGGCGGTAGAGCCAGAAGAGGGAGTAGGAGAGGAGTAAATCCGGCTCTAGGCTTGTGGAGGTGATGCATTGGGCCGGTGGTAGAGGGCGGCAGGGGGTTAAGGCCGGCGACTGGTGCGGTTAACAGGGTAAAAACCAGGGGCGCAGCTCCCGAGGGTGCAGCTGGCATGTGGCAGCGAGGGAGGCTGGGATGAGGCAGCTGTGAGCTGGGCTAGCTGGCATTCTTCGCGTGCGGGTGCCTGGGGCCAGGCCAGAGGAAGGAGGTGAAACAGAGGGTTGGGCTGGGGCGGAGCCGGGTGTGGCGGCGTAGGGGAGGAGGAGCCAAGCCGAGCGACGGAAGGAGAAGGGGAGAATGAGCCTGGCGGCGGCGCATGAACAGGAAGGGGGAAAGGAATGAAGGGAAGGAGGCATGGCTCGGTAGTAAGAAGGGGAGGACCAGATGGGCCGGCCGGGTCAAATGGGCCAAAGGCCTGAAAAGGCTTTCCGAAATTTAAGATTTTCACAATTAAAATTCTTGCTGAAAAGATTAAGTGCCAAAGAATTAATTGCTTCTTAATTGATTTAGATATTTAGCATTTGATAAAAGTGAACTTAGGATTTACCAAGAGTTTTGAGAGTTTGGATTTTTTTAACTTTTACATCTTGTTTCTCACTTTTGAAGTTTTTCTCTTTATTAAATAAATTTTGCCGCCTAAAACTCCAAATCAAGAGCTTAAATAGACGAAATTTTGAAATACCCAGAAAATCGACAAAGATTTTTATTAATTTTGCAAATACACTAGTCCCGTAAATTTGGGATGTTACAATGGTCTATCTCATTATACACATTGTGTGAGAGATAAAAATATGCGGGCCTGTATTCCAACGGAGCATGTACCAGTTCGAGAGATTCATGCGAATTCTCAAGTCCTATGTACAGAATCGACCTCGGCCGGAGGGCAGCATCGTCGAAGGTTATGCAAGTGAAGATGTCATTGAGTTCTCTATTGATATATGGCTCAGATTGAACTGATAGGTGTGTCTCAATCTCACCATGAAGGGAACCTCAAGGGTATCGAAACCATCGGAAGGAAAGCAATCACTCTAGATATGATTGTGTATGCTCTAGCCCATTTCATGGTCTTGCAATACATGACTGAAGTGTCCCCGTATATCGACCAACATAAGGATGTGCTTCAGCAATAGAATCCAGAGCGGTCAGATGTTTGGATCATGAGACAATAAAATAGTTGGTTCAACCAATGGTTAAAGGAGCGAGTCGCTAGGAGCTTGTCAAGTGAGATGCTGACATGGTTGGCAAAAGTACAACATTTACAGTCGTGACATGGCAAGGATATGACATAAATGTGTACACATTCTATACATAGGCTTAGGATGTAAAGAGCACTAACTAGAGCAGCGGTGTCCGCATAAATGCATTCAGTACTGATAGGTTGAGAAATTTGTACTATGGATTCATAGAAAAGATTTGGGAGCTCAACCACGTGGTTTTCAAGATCCCCTAATTTCGATGTCATTGGGTCTATCTCTCATAGGTGAACATCGACAAGTACGGTATCACTACTGTATACCTCAAACGTATCAGATACAAAGACGAACCATTCGTACTCACTAACCAAGTTGTTCAAGTTTTCTATGTAACTGACCAGGCAAATAAGGAGCCCCATGTAGTTCTTTATGGAAAAAGAAGAATTGTCGGAGTAGAGAATGTAGTAGACGAGGAAGAATACAATCAAGTTAACGAGTTAACTCCTTTCAGAATCAGCATAAGGGTCGAAGAAGAACAACGTGATGAAACTAGCTAGATATGCGTCGATCATCATAAAGAGCTAAATTTTAAAGAAAATAAGCAAGTGGAATAAGAATTTGTGATATATATATATATATATATATATATATATATATATATATATATATATATAAGAATGCATTTGTGATGTATATGTGAATTTGTATTTATGTATATAAAAATGTGTGATATATAGATATATATGTGTGTGTGTGTGTGTGTGTGTGTGTGTGTGTGAATTTGCATTTATGTATAGAAGAATGTGTGACATATATGTGAATTTCCATTTATGTATATGAGAATGTTCGATATATATGTGAATTTAAATTTATGTATATGAGAATAAGTCATATATATGTGAATTTACATTTATGTATATTTATCTTCATAGACGTATGTAAAAAAAAGTGTCTGTGATTTCTTATTATTTGAGAAACGTTTACGATGATACATATTACAAGTGGTTCTCAAATATAACCGTCTATAATAATAAATCTTCGCAGATGGTTCTAAAATAGAACCGTCTATAATAATAAATCATCACAAATGGTTTTACTTTACAACTATCTATGATGATAAATATTACAGACGGTTCTCAAATAGAATTGTCTGTGATTATTACCCCTACATTGCGTTGTAGGGTAATTTGCACTATACTTATGCTACACCAACCCACACTTAACGCTACCTCGCCCGAGCTCATTGCCACCTCCCCCGACTCCGGCTGCCCTCCTCCCCCGCACCCGACACCCTCTGTCGGACCCCGGAGCAACGACTCCTGGATCCTCTATGTAAATCGCACTAGTCCAGGATCAAGCTAGTGCACACAGTGGATAACAAAGATTCATATCATGCACAATGACATTTATTCATTAACTAAATATGGGCCTGATGGCCAAAGTTTACATCAATGGTTCATAAACCAAAATTAAATATAAGCAGCGGAAGAAAACCAATGAAGCAGCAGCCCATCCTGCCTACCCACAGGTGAATGACTGTAAGACGCGGCCTAGTCGTCACCATCCTCACCGAAGTTGTTGACGTCATCCTCTGGCAACAGATTTTAGCAAGGTGAGCACATAAAGTACTCCCAAGGTAAGCACATAAAGTACTTACGCAAGTTACACCAGGAGTTTTAACAGAGTGAATGCATGCATAGGGATAACAAAGGAAGGCTTAATAAGGTTATTTGTGCGAAAACAGTATTGAATTTAAATACAATAGCATAAGTGCAAAAGCTGAATTGTTAATACAGTAGATAGAAATAATAATTTAACAAAATAATATCGTTAGTGCAGGCTCCGACCAAACACTAACCTAGTCACAGGTATCCCACCTGGTCCATCTTTTCAAAAGTTTTCACATGGATTCCATCTATCCATATGCTTTTCAAAATCTCTTATGGATTCATTTTGTTAGTGCAGGCTCCGACCATACACCAACTTATGCACAGGTATCCCACCTGGTCATGGATTCCATCCATCCATCCATAAGCCTTTTTCAGAAACCATTTTAAAAACCAAAATCTAATCCATGAAAAACTTTACCCAGCTTGCCCATAACCGTGGGCACGGCTATCCAGGATAGATTATACACTCTGCAGAGGTTGTACAGCTTTACCCACAAGACACGATCATCCCACATTGCCACTAGATTAACACACTTCCTTTGGTGTGCGGCGAGGAGATCATGACAAGGCCGTTACAATGATCCATAGCCAAAACAGTCACGCCGCCACTAAGGTTTCACCACAACTCGAATCCACGAGTTTGAGCCCCCTCTTGTGCCATGTGAGACTTCCCACAGCCTACGCCGCGCTCACATTCAGCCTATAGCGAGACTATACTTAGAACTTCACAAATTACTTAGCCAGGTCTGTCCCATACCAGACTTGTGGTAGTACGATGTGGCTTTGCAACAGTAGCTCACAGACCGGTCCTTAACTTGACTTAGGCTCAATCCACATACCCACATGCACGACAATCAACCAGGTGTCACCAAACACGAGGCATGCCGGCACCCACCACCTATCCATTAGCCTAACTCCAAATCATAAGTTTCTATTTTTGTTTTTAAACCATTTTCACAAACCATCCCTGACTCACCGAAGTCAAGAACTCATTTTCAAATCGTCATTTCATGAGAAAGATTTGATCCCACCTAAAGTTATACTAAGCTAGGCTAAGCATTGCTATAAAAATTTCTAGCCAATACTACAAGATCGACTAGTTTTTAGCTAGGGTGACAAGGTATAGGAATTCGAGATTCAAATTGGGCTATAATCAAAGGATTATGGGTATAACTAAATTTAAAACAAATTTGAATTATATTTGAGTAAAGATACGCATGCATATACAGTAAAACAATATAAATACATTTGAAATATTAGGTTCAACATGGTCAAAGGTGTAACTTGCCTTTCTTTGAAGTTTGCCGAGGTTCGCTGAAGTTATACTCTCCGAAATAGTCGTAGTCTACACGCGAAAAGTAAGAACAAAATGAACTCAAATAAAATCCAAATAAAATCCAAATTTTATAAAATAAATGCCGGGAGATAGAATATGAATTTTGGAATTTGAATTGGTCCAAAAGGAGTTAGGGCGAAGGGGGACGACTTCTGGAAGTTTGAATTCCAAAGAAATGAATAAAAGAAATTATTGGAATTCTTTTCTTTATGAAGGAAAAGTGGTTGGAAGCTACAATATTTGTGTAGGGTCGAAGTCATGATCGAAGGTGTAGTCGAAGACATGGTCAAGACCATAGTCGAATTAACGGTTGAAGATGCGGAGGTCCAAGCCAAGACAAAGACTCCAAGTGCGGTGCGGTCAATTCGAAGATTAAGATTCTGTCGAAGACTTACTCGAAATTGTATAGTGGTCGAAGAACACTATAACAGTCGAGAAGAAATGGTAATCGGAGTCGAGTGGTCGGGACGACAATGAACGCCGGTGGTGGAAAGCGAAGGTACTCAGGGTCGGCTACGACTTCGACTACCGAGTATTCTTCCAACTACTCCTTGCTGAAAAAGCGAAGGTACTCAGAGACTTAGAGCGAAGAGTGGCAGTGGTCGGAAGCGACTATGGTCGGAGGTAGACGGAGATGACAGTGGTTGGGAGTGACTGTAGTCGGAAAAATAATTGTGGTCGAAAGGATTGGAGTTTATGCAGAGTGATCGAAAGAATCGAATGGGTTGGAGGGTACGGAGGTTAAAACGGTCAACCAACCATGGTCGGTTTGAAGGCGGAGGTTGAAGTCGAAGGTTCCGAGATTGAAGATCGAAGTCTAAGTCTTCGAGGTCGAAGGTCAAAGGCTAGAGTCAAAGTCTCCGAAGGTCAAAGTCAAAATTGGAGTCTCCGGGTCAAAGTCGAAGACTCGCAGCCGGAGTCTAAAAGCCTTCAACAATGGAGTCTAAAGAACCTCCGACGACGAAGTCTAAAGAGCCTCCGACATCGGAGTCTTATGAGCCTCGAATGCCTGAGTCTAAGAATCGGATGGCTGAGAGACGTCAGATGGCTTTACGTGACGAGATTCGAGTGATCCAACGGTAGCGAAGACCGGGGAGGTGTACAAAAGAGGGAGAAGAGTATGAGTCCCGATTTACTTTGGCGCACGGTTCGGGCTGCACAAAGTTGGCTGGCGGCGAGGGTGTAGCGAAGGCAAGACACGATTATCGACGGCGGAGACTCTCCGACGACAGCTTGCTCGGAGAAGGGGCGTCGAAGGTTCGCGCGGGCCTGAGGAAGGTTATTGGCGGCGGGGTACTCCGGTCATATTTTGGCTCAGGAAAAAGGGTGAAGGAGGTGCGCGTGGTCCCATCGAAGATTTGGTAGTGGTGGCGTCGGTGTCGGCGAAAGAGACACTCCGGCGGGGGAAATTGCTTGGCGGAGGGGTGGCGAGATGAAGAAAAGAGAGAGGGGATTGTGAGGAGTGCATTGGTGCTCTCGTGCAATACCAGAAGTGGTTGGAAGGTGGTCGGTGGCGAGTTGGAGCGATGGCGCAACTCGGGCGGCGGTGGCGGCAGTATTCCGGCGGTGAGGAGACTCAACCAAGGGCGATCGAGAAAATTCAAAAATTATGAAATATATACTGAAAAATAGATTATGAATTTAGATGAATTTACAAACTTGAATCACCTGATTCGGAGTTCGGACGGAGGAGAACGGGCGATTGGAATATTGTCGAATCAGAAAATGCTGAAAAAGGAAAAATCAGGAATATTCCTTCGGAATATTCCCGCATGAACAGTAAATGGCAGCGGCTCTTTTCACTGTTTTTGGTCGTGTCGTCGACAAGAAAAGGCACAGGAGGTGAAGCCAATGGGTTGCTAAGGACCCGAGACACATGTAGGAATTGGCGGCACGTCAAACGGAGCACGATGACGACGTCTATAGTGATAATGACATAGGGTGTGGAGAGAAGAATAATTTTCGGGAATAGAACATGGAGAAGCAAGGTAACCACGGCATAGAACGCGGTAAGGCGAGTCTAGAAAAAAATGTCGGCTAAGCCGAAACTCACCGGAGGCGACGCAATCGTCGTTTGAACGACGTCGGTATCGAAACACGAAAAATTCAATATCTTCGCGCTCGGTCAGGCGAATCCAAAACCGTCTGAAACGTAGCCTCCTGGGATGGTTTGGCACATTTTGACGTGAACAGATTGTTGAAAGCATTCCCGGACAGGCGGGGACGCATAGTGCCATTTGCGGCAATGGCGAGGTGTCGGGCGCAAATAGTTGTGGATAGTTTTTGGACAAACGGAGGGGAGCACGGCGTAGAACGCGTCGAGACGAACTCAACACCGTAGACGGCTTGGCCAACGGACTAGCAAAACACGGTGGACAAGACTTTATGCAGCCTACAGGCTGACATCGGCGTTCCGGGCAAACGGAGAAGAATTAACATACGAGACTTGCGGCGAATCGAAGAGTAGAGCGTGGGGATCGTGATGCTCACCTTGGTTTTGGTCGGGCATGCACGGTCGGCCGGTGGCGACGCGAAGAACGGCGACCCGTTTTGGCCCACGGTGGCGACGGTGCTCCGGCGAAGTTCCGGCGAAGGCGAGGTGAGCACCGCGTAGAACGCGACGAGGCGAAGCCAACGGTGTGGTCAAACGCGGTGGCACTCCACCGGACGAGGCACAATTGGCCAAAGAACGGCGCTTGCACAACGAAACAAGAACTTCGATTGCGGCCAAACGAGAGGGAGTGGGGACTTGAGATTTTCGGGGTTGAGTGAGGATGAGGAGAGGCTCACGGGGCTCCCTTTTATAGGGGTTGAGGAGGTCCGAGGAGGGAGATCAAAGGACCATGTCTATGAATGGCATGGGTTAAATCCCGTGAAAATGCTCATCAATGGGAGGAGAAACGGTAGGGGAATGAAAGAGCTTGATGAGAGGAAGTAAATGCAATTGATTTCGTGGAAAACCGTTGAGAGAATCAAAAGTTACGAGGGTTTAAAGAAGCTTCAACGTTTTTTCATGGCGCTGCACACGCACACGCACGCGACGTTGCCTCCCGGAGAAGAAAGGTAGGAGAGAGAAAGAGAAAAGAAAAAGAAAAAAAGAAGAAAAAGAAAAAAAAAGAAAATTCGGAAAAATTCCAGAAAAAATATTTTTAGAATCCTTGGAACCTGAAAAGAATAAAAAAATATTTTCGGAATTTTTTGACGTTTATTTTAATTTTTAAAAATGTTTTCCTTTTTCTAGATTTAAATAATACAATAAATAACAAATAAAGCTTAAAAATCTTAGAAAAATTCATGGAGGTTTCTTAGGCTATTTGAAACTTATAAAAATATTTCCAACTAAAATTTGATATTTTTCTTTATAAAATTTTTTTTAGCAGAAAAGCGTTTTTCTTCTTTTCTTTAAAGCAGAAAATTAAGTTAGCCAAAAATTTTAAAATTTCAAGAAACTAAATAACTTTGATTTTTGTTTTAAACTAAATTATTTAATACCTTATTTATTTATTATTATTTTGTTTTTATTTTTTTTCTCAAATCACTTTTTCATAACCTTTTTTTAAGCCGAAAATCAGGCAATTAAATTTTTTTAAAACTTAAACAACCAAAAGTTAATGTTTTTATTTTAAATTAAAGTAAATATTTTTTCCCTTAATTTTTGAAATAAACAGCTGGGCTGTTACACCCTCCTCCTCCCCCAAGCATGCCACCTCTCTGAGCTTTACGCTGCCTCCCCTGAGCCTGTTGCTGCCTCCCCCAACTCCGGCGGCCCTCCTCCCCCGCGCCCGGTGCTCTCCTCCTCCCCCGAGTCTTGTGAGTACAAATTTTTGCTATCACAGTGGCTTGAAGTGCTGCCACTCTATGAGATTGTTCTCTACTTATTTTACTGTATATTCTGCATCATTTAATGATCCTTTCTTTGAATATATATATATATATATATATATATATATATATATATATATATATATATATATATATATATATATATATATATATATATATATATATATATATATATATATATATATATATATATATATGTACATGTTGTTTATACAATTGCCGAATATACTTGTCATCTCTGTAGTAGCATAAATTTGCTACTAGTGATTGATTTCTGCTAAGGTCTACTAGCTATCTTTTATGCTATTGTACTGTACTGAGGTAATATTTGCATCAAACTAGTAGAAGTGTAAAGAGTTATCACTGTGATTGCTGAAAATTGAAAAAGAGTTGTAGAAGGCCAAGTTTCTAATAACTTGTGCAACTCCTCAAACTGAGAACAAAAAATAATCATTAATTTGTGGATTATACAGAATTTATATGCTCAGATGCTTATTCTATTGAATATATTGCAATATGTTAATGTTCTAAATTGTATATCTACTTCTAGATGTAATACATGTACTTTTATGTCATTTTCATATTGATACATATATATATATATATATATATATATATATATATATATATATATATATATATATATATATATGCTATCTTGTGCTTAATTTTCATATATGAGAAGGCCAACGTGTCATCCGCGCATTCTTCGTTACCGTTATCGAATGTGTGTGATGCACCGTCCTCTGGAAAATCCAAATGTCATGGAAGAGGATTATCGAAAAAGCTCAAGGGCTGATTTACCACTACAGATGTCGATGCATCTAGGACCCATCTCAATCCTCACCAAGCAGCGTCTGTATTCTGAAGAATGGTCAAAATAGTTGCATGAGAATATATTGAGATCACATTAAAAGTGAGCTACTGATGGATATTTTTGCATTGTTCGAGATCCCGAAAGAACACTATAACTCCAAGCAATGACATACGTTGCTAGCGGCGTGCAAAGCATGGAAAAATTTCAAGTGCCTGCTTGTCAAGCAATTCATGGAGAATGATCTAACGCCCTTCCACAAGTATCTATTCCTGGAACTGCAATGGGAAAAGCTTATGGTTATGAAAACGATAGAAAATTTTTGGAGTGCAAGTGTGGTGCATAGGGCTCTCGAAGCAAAAAATAACGCGCACCCCATAGACTCAGCATAGCTGGGTATGCGGGTAAAATCCAACAATGGAGGAAGGAGGACGAGCAGGCAATCCTGCGGGAGACCTCCCTGCCATTTGCCACGATCCCTGATGAGCGCGCTCGAAATTGGATTAGAGCAAGGTTCTTTACCCTATCGTCAAGGGACATCTCCTTCCGAAACCCCGCAGACGAGGAAGTGTCTCACCGCCTAGTAAGATATCGAACTACATAGCTTGTAATTACTCCATAACTTTATAGGAAGTGAAATGACATGTCGGCCACCTGCAGAAAACGCTGAGTGTAAAATCTCTCCAAGGATCATTCTAGGCAATTAGGGAGAAAGATATACTCTCCATGGCCCTAGAAAACAATGAGCACCCAGGTCGCATGAGAGGCCTTGGTCTTTATGTTCTTTGAAAACATGGTTTCTCAGAGAACTCTGAATTGTACCAAAGTAGAAAGAGAGCCAAAGCCGAGCACGAGACACGGCTACGAGAGGAGATTAAGGCATCCCTTAAAGTGGAACTCGTTGATTATGTCAGAGATGAGATGCAAAGGTATAGAGAAAATCAGTAGGAAGCCCCCGCCACTCCTGTGCTAGCTACCCCCAACCATCGGAGTAGCTGCGCATCCAACCCTACCACAGAGAGCGACCACAGTTTTCCTATCGATGATATCGTGGTAATAACTATTATCTCTGGAATGCTCGATCCATTGATAAGCTTGTTGGAGTAGCTAATTTTATATGCATGTCGAGACCCGAATGTGCAAATTCGGACTCTCTGTGTAAACTGCACTAGTCTAGGATTACGTTAGTGCACATAGTCAAATATAGATGTAACCACAACCATATACACGTTAAAATAAAGGGAAACCTCAAATATCGATAAATATCCAAAGAACGACCTTATGAACAAGCTTACAATATCACTAGCCCAAAGGGCTTAGAGTTTAGCAGCGAAAAGAACAAATAAGCGTAGAAGCCATTCGACATGCTCACAGGCAATCGACTGGGGAGCAAAGTCCTAATCCGTGAAGTCGTCGAAGTACTCTCTCTCTCTCGTACCTCCTACTAGTAATACTCTTCCTCCTTAACTGAGCAACATAGGTATATTCATCACAATGGCGATATTAAAGCTAAAATATCCCAAATTCATCAGTCAGGTCTATCCCATACTAGACATGTAGTTTGCACGATGAAGCTTAGATCAATGGCGCATAAAGTTAAGTTCTTAAATCTACCCAGGCGAGACTACCACATCCCACGAAGTGGACCTGCACTTCCCCCTTTACTGCACGATCACTTGCCCGAGTGAAAAACCAAGTTTGTATAACCACGCCATGACACAATAATGTCATGGCATAAATTTTAATAATTATGGCACCAACCACGGTTTTATATTTTATTAAGTCAAGTTAAGTATTCACGTGCGACGATAAACCCTTCGTAAAATAAGCAAAGCTAAGCATCCTAATCGTACCACCCATGTGACATCTAGTATAGCATCACTACTAAGTTTCCCAACCCATGGTGATAATGGCATCATGGCATTCAAAGTTATCAAGGAGGAATTATTCAATTTGGTACTATACAAGGGTTTGTATTAAAATAGCGATGCATGATAGGGTAAATCAAAATAATTAAATAATAGATTGCAAACTGGGTTCAACATGATCAAAGGTTACGACTTGCCTTTGTTATGCTCAGTGAGGTACTCGGGATCTTCTGGCGTCGCTTCTGCTCCTCCGAAATTGGAATCTAACAAGAGAGAATGCGATCAAAACAATAATCACATAAAATAATAAACAAATAAATTCCAAAAACCTTGAAACTAGAACCAAAAGGTAGAGCTCAATTTTAGATAAATTTAGAAAAAATAACGGGGTCAACCAGAGCTAGGACGGAAGAGAACAGACTCTCAGAAAATTAATTCTAAAGAAAATCTTGAAAAATCAAAAATTGCACTATGTTGTGGACCGGGTGCACGTCAGAGAGAGGTTCATGGTGGACTGGGTACATGGAACAGTGTCATGCTAACGCGACTGGCGTGGCTGATGTGGCGCTGACGTGGCACCAGGGGACGAGTTTATGCTGATGTGGTGCTGACGTGTCCAGGGGCCCGACGCAGGCGGGGGACGCGGACGTGAGCAGATGTACGTTGCCTGGCAGGTTAGGTGGCGGGGATGCGAGGTGGGCGTGCGACGTTAGGGCACGCGCGGGCGAGGGGCGAAGCAGGGCGCGGGATGGGTGCCACGTGGCACGGGGGAGGGCACGGATGGCCGAGCGGAGCGGAACGGGCGGCAGCGGCGCACGCGCGGCATGGGGCCGATGCGTGGCGAGGGTGGCCGAGGGAAGGTGGGGCCGGCTTGGGTCCGACCTGCTAGGGTTTTGGGGGGTTTTTAGGGTTTTTCTTTTAGAGGAAAAAGTTCAAATAAAATACCATAAGCTCCAGAAAATAGCAGATAAATCCCAAAAATACGAAAAAATTTCTTGAGACCTGAGGAACTCAAATAAAATATTTTTAGCTTATGTTAATATTTATTTTAATCATATTAAATCCTTTTTAATTTCTAAAAATTCAAATTAAGCTTTATTATTTCCAGAAAAATCCTAGAAATTTAATTTTAAAAGCAGGGCTTTAAATTCTTCTAAAAAATAGGATGTTACAATGCATCTGTTGCCCTGTGCACTGCTTGGTGCCAGACATATCCGTCCGATCCCGGGGCCTTGGTGCATGGTGTAACTTTAGCGCCAGGTTTTGAAAAAGTGATTGTGGACGGTGTTTATGCCAATTTTGATGTCGTCCCACTATAGAAGCCCCCGAACGATGAGATCGTGACTCTAGGGCAAGCCATTGAAACATTCATCTAGTGACCCAAAGGAGACATTTCCCTGAAGGCTCCTGCACCGGTGCTAGGTCCATGGGGGCTATCCGCACCAGAGCTACATGCACCGATGCCAGGTCAATAGGGGCTATTCGCACCAAAGCTACCTGCACTAATGCCAACACCACGGGTGCTACTCCCACCCGAGCAACTCCCATCAGTGCTACAACCACAGGGGCTATTCGCACTGAGCTACCTTTACAGTTGACTATCGTGAAGTCGATCTATAGCCAAGGTGGCAAGGGCAAATCAACGAAGGCCGATGATGATATCCCCTACTTGCCTTGACCTAGAAATTCGTGCTAGGCAAGCCGATGATCGTCCCAAAAGAGCGCCCCCTAACTCTAGGACTAAGTTGCCAGAGATTACATATATGGTATATGGAACAGGCCAATAAGCCGAAGGGACAATGGCGCTCGGGTCTCACCGTCAAATTCAGGCCGCATCATTTGCAGCATGATGTTCACGACTGTGTCTTCGAGATGACCTTCGAGAATTTATTTGATTTCTTCACACTTAACGCTCTCGACGCCTTACTCGTTCGATGCTGGACACTATAAGTTTACAATCATGGTCTACGTTCATGTAATACCGATAAATGTCATATATAACTCATTACTTTTGTGTATATATAGATACATGATGACTGAAGCCAGATTATCGAAGTCACCTATTGGTTTTCTCAACCCACGCTTGGTCGCCATAGATACTACCGAGGAGGATGCATCCTTCACTGAGAATTATATTACAATGGCATGGTGGCTCATCGCAATAAGGAATTTATACTTATGCCCTACAAGTAGGGGTAAGTGCTGCACTAGTGGTTATACTTGTTGATTTCTACTTTATAAGCAACACGAGATTAGGTATATTGAACATGATGACATACCTTTGTAGGTTCCACTAGATTCGAATTGTAATTATACCAAAATAGAACAAGATAATATATCTTGATTCCCTAAAGAAGAACAAAACCAACTTCACAGTTATCGGACGATTAATCGATAGGTAAATACATTTCCTCCAAACATAACTGTACCGTAATCTTTCCTTTCTTCCCAGTGACTAAGGCTAACTTTTTAGAATCACGTAGGCCGTTCACAACGTACGTAGCAGAGGTACGAAAATCGAAGGGAGGGACCAACATCCTGAGATATATTCAAAATTTTCCGGTATTCGCTAGTGCACATTAATCCTATGTAACACTTCGTACGACTCATGAAACCACTATGATGATATTTTTGAACCATCTGTAATAACGTTTTCTGCAGTAGAACTCACTACTACAGAAAGTCTAATACTAGACGCCAAATCACAGACGGTTTGACAAAACCGTCTGTGACCGATATTAACACAGACGGTTTCCATTTGGACACCGTCTGTGTTGATGGCGTCGGAGAAAACGAGTATCACAGACCGTTCTTACCAATGATATATCACAGACGGTGTTTTGTTATAAACCATCTGTGATATGCCTATATCACAGACGGTTGTTTCTTACAAACCGTCTGTGATGCTAGCTATCACAGACGGTTTGTAGTTACCAACCGTCTGTGATATATACTCCACAGACGGTTTGAAAACCGTCTGTGATAACCTTCGATTATCACTGACCTATAAAATCAGATGGTTCAGAAAACCGTCTATGATGACGTTTTTGAACCGTCTGTGATAATGGTTTCTGTAGTAGTGACTGTACGTAGCTTCCAGAATTTCTCGGATGTCGATCAGTGTACGTTTTTTGTTAGCAAAACAACGGCAGCCAACGCGTTGTCGAGTCCAATTATGGCGTACATTTCGTGCATGCATGCAAGAATGCTTAGGTTATATTAACAAAATATAATTAATTAAAATTTCTTAGAGAGGCCGGCCTTTCTATACATTTATTTGGTTTTCTCTAGATGTACGTAGCAGCCATTTGGGAAATTAATTAAGGGCGTTGAGGATGCTCGCATCTTTTTGAGAAATTGTGTAGGAAATTAAGTCTACTACCCGTTGCTCACATACGAAATGTTTTGCTCATTTGGTTTCAAGTGTTCCAATAGTTCATAAACGATGTTCCACGCACTAATTTATAAGTGATGTCTAACAGTCCAGCTATTTATTTCAAAAATTAGTGTAAAAATATAATATAATTCAAAACAAAATAATTGCTTTTGATTGTCTGAAATTTTAAAAGTTTATTTCCCTTTTTTATTCTAAAAAGGCTTTATTTTTTGAAAAGTAATTTAAGTAAAAACATAAATATATTATATAATAAAGGGGTATTTTGAATTTTTATAAAAAATTCTAATTTAAATGAATTATTTGAACTCATTTTGCTTCTATCTGGATTTTATGTGTTTTTCTAGAGTGTAAAAACCAATTTTAGAATAAAAAGTATTTTTAGTATAAAAACTAAATACAAAAATAAGTTGAAAATATTTTTCTTATGTCTAGAATGGTTTTAGGAATTTTTATAAATTTTTCTGGATTTTCATACTTTATTTGCTACTTTGTAGGATTATTTGAAATCTCGGCCTTTTGTTTAAAAGGAAAATCTATTTGAAAATCCTTCTCTCCTAATCCCCTCAACCTCCTTCTCCTTCCTCCCTCCCTAGCGATTGTAAAAAACAGAATGGAACCACCCTCCCATTCATTCAGATACGCGTATGAAAATTAAACTACACGGATAGAGGTTACAATCTAAATCTTTTTCAGTATCTTCCAAACTAATGGAGAAAATTAATCTTGATGTGCAACTAGCATATTCGATCAGTTTGCATTGAAATTTTGCTAGCGTCCAAGTGGAAGGGAACAAACCGAAGACTTGGCAATTGGCTGTCAATTTAAACATATCATGGATCAGCAGTTTAGTTTGAGAAGGAAATTCACCGCGTCCCGCAACAAAATGTTTGGTCGGAAGCATCTACATATTTGATACCGGACGACCGAGAGTCCCTAACAAACACAGTGTTGTTCAAACAACATAAGCAATGGAGAGGACAAAATATTATATATCTTTCACCTTGATAGATGGGACAAATTAAGGATCGATGTCGACCATGACGAATGTATCATGACCAAAGCCATGCTATATGGTTGGGATAGTTGTATTTATCAAATGCCCTAATATATTTTTAAGAACGATAATTAAGTAACTAGCTTGTCCATAAGTGTGCAAGGCTTATGAAGTGATGACTGAATTAATGATTATTTTGAAGAAAGCAACAATTTAGACTAAATGTAATAAATGGATTGAAATACACTTAACATTGTTTATTAAGTAAATTATCTAAAGGAATTGAATGAACCACTAGTAAACTAACCATTCACTTCCTAACCGAACTCAATCAAGGTTTTATAAATTTCTATATCTTACGTGAAATCACCGAGTATTGTCTATAATCGGAGATACAACTATTCAAATAATTTTACATTCTACAAAGGTTGCACAATTTTATCCACAAGATATGAATATCTCATATTTCGACGTGATTAGCACACTTTCTTAAGTATGCGGCGGAGAGATCATGTAATATTCCAAAAATACCATCTTAAGTGAAGATGTGTACATCGGATTTAATGTTACGCACATACTATGTAATATATAGGCGCCGATGCGTCATGCACGATCTCCGTGCGCTGAATTGTTTGATTTGATGATGTCACCCAACGTTTAACATGGTTGTGTACTCAATTTAGATTCAAACATATATATAGATATGCACGGTTAGTTTATAGTTCTAAAATTTGTTACAGCTTCACATCGCGAAACTACGGATTAATTTCGCTAGTGACTATAAAAAAACAGAATGGAACCCTCCCATTCATACAGATACGCGTAAATAAAACCACACGGATAGAGGTTACAATTTAAATCTTTTTCAGTCTCTTCCAAACTAATGCAGAAAATTAATCTTGATGAGTATCTTCTACGATAGGTTTGCATTGAAATTGTGCTGAACAAACCGAAGACTTGGCAATTGGCGGTCAATTTAATTTAATTCGTTTTCACTATCTTCCAAATTAATGGAGAAAATTACTCTTGATGGTGACTTCTTCGATCAGTTTGCAATGAAATTTTGGGAACAAACCGAAGACTTGGCAATTGACCGTCAATTTAAACATATCATCGATCAGCAGATTAGTTGTAAACTTACACCTAATGAATATATAAGTCCGCACTTGATTGTGTCCCGTATGAAAAATGTTAGGTCGGAAGCATCTATAGATTTAGTACGTACTGGACGGCCGAATCTCTCTAACAAACACAGTGTTGTTCAAACTACATACGAAATGGACGACCTTGGTAGATGGGACAAATAAGGATCGATTCCATGACGAAGGTATCATGACCAAAGCCATTCTATGTGGTTGGGATAATTGTACATTTTGAAGTACGATAATTAACGCGCTAAGTAACCTAACTTGGCGTCAACAAACGCGCTAGAGACCGTACGTCGCTTCCAGAATTTCTCGGATGTTGATCTGTCTTTTAGGTTTTTCTTGTACAAGTTCATAGGTCATAGCTAAACAACGGCACAGCCAACGCATTGTCGAGTCCTATTATGGCGTACATTTCATCATGCATGCAAGAATGCTTAGGTTATATTAACAAAATATAATTAATTAAAATTTATTAGAGAGGCCGGCTTTTCTATATATACATTTATTTGGTTTTCTCTAGATATACGTAGCAGCCATTTGGGAAATTAATTAAGGGCGTTGAGGATGCTGGCATCTTTTTGAGAAATTGTGTAGGAAACTAACTCTACTACGCGTTGCTCACATACGAAATGTTTTGCTCATCTGGTTTCAAGTGTTCCAATAGTTCATAAACGATGTTCCACACATTAATTTATAAGTGACATGTAATAGTTTAGCTATTTATTTCTAAAACTAAGGTAAAAAATTAATATAACATAATTCAAAACAAAATAATTTCTTTTGATTGCCTGAAATTTTAAAAGTTTATTTGCCTTTTTTATTTTAAAAAGGATTTATTTTTGAAAGGTAATTTAAGTAAAAATATAAATATATTATTTAATAAAGGGGTATTTTGAATTTTTATAAAAATCCTAATAAAAATTAATTATTTGAACTCATTTGGCTTCTATTTGAATTTTCTGTGTTTTCTAGAATTTAAATACCAATTTTAAGAATAAAAAGTATTTTTAGTATAAAAACTAAATACCAAAATAAGTTAGAAATATTTTCCTTATGTCTATAATGGTTTTAGGAATTTTTCCGTTTTTTCATACTTTATTTGCTACTTTATAGGATTATTTGAAATCTCGTCCTTTTGTTTAAAAAGAAAATCTATTTGAAAAATCCTTCCCTCCTTTTCTAGCCGCCACATGGACAGTCTGATCCTTTCCCCACTGCCATGTGGCAGTGATCCCGTGCGCCCGCGCCTCCCCTCTCCCCTTCTTTTCTCTAGACAGCTCGGACCCCCTCCCGCCTGCGCGCCACGTGTCGGCCATCCAGTCATCCCCTCAACCTCCTTCTCCTTCCTTCCTCCCTCTCTCTCCTCTACCGCCGCCGCCATCTCCGGCCACACCCCCGCCATTCTCGCCCGCATCTCCTCTTTCCTTTCTTCTTCCCCGAGCAGCTTGCACCTACCTTCTCAATCCCCGCGCTGAATCCTCTCATCTTGCGCCTGCTCCTCCGCAATCACCGCCGGTGATACGGGGTCGCCCGATCTTCTCGACGTAGGATGGATACTCGCGGGAGTCTTGTTGAATCGCAATGATCCTCCAATGCCAATGAAAGGGACGAACACTCTTTAATCCGCCAAAACACACTCGCGTCGATTTCACACCACCAGCGAAGATCTATCGTGCACCCAATTCCCAGCGGAAAGGCTGAACGATCTTGATTGAAGAACACTCCTAATTCCCTCACGGAATTTCAGCAACAATGATAAACTCGAACAAAGTTCAATAGATTGATTATTCTCAAAGGTGGTCTGAGCCCTTAGGCTGCCAATACATGGCTTATATAGGACCTTGGGACGTCCATAGAGTCCACAAACCTAGTACAACTCAACCCTATATGGTTTTAGATACGAACTCTCACAAAAAGGAAACTAGATTTTACAGCCGTCACATTGTTTCAGCCATAACTTTTGATCCGTGATGAATTTGATAGTGGGACTAGATCCATTGCGTAGCCCTTGAAAATATCTTTCCAAGGAGTACAAGAACACCCAAATCGGACTCCGTTTGTGAAAGTTATGACCTTTTTAGTAAGTGCCTGTCAGGCTGTCCCGAACCGAATCCGAATTGAATTCTGAGTTGAATCCGAGTTTGAATCCAATTGGCCTTGTGGGAGGTACGAATTGAGCTTGAAAATCTTATCCAAAACTTATAGTTTAAGTCCTTGGGCTTCTCCCTTTTGCTCTCCCACTGAATAGGCTTTCCTCCTTCATGTCTTTGACACCTAATGTGATTATCCTCTTCCTTTTGCATCTCCATTGCTTTGCCATCAACAAATCTAAAAATGCACCATTTAATGACATGAGGTAGTATTCTATTCTTATGAATAATAACATTATATTTAGTTTGGAATGAGTTCACCTGGCAATGTTTAATGCGGCTCAATAACTCTTTCCAGTTGAATAATATATTTAACTGAAAAGTACAAGACACGTGCGTATCCGCATCATCCTCCCCTTCTTCAAGAAAAGCCGTCCTCGGCTTTTGATAGCCTGAAATTGTACTAAACAAAAAATACAACGTGTATGCATGGTATATATATTTGTCATCAACACTTCTTCTGGTTAGCATATCATGAACATCTGAAGGTGTAATAAACGAAAAGAACAACACATACGCATGGTATATGTAAGAGTCAATTGTTGTGCCATTTTCATTATTTTGCATAAACCGATGAATATAGTAGCAACCAAAATATGCATGCATTGCAATATTGTTTTTCACATCAGCCGGCTGTTGGGATTCACGACGAATAATTCACGCCGGCTCTGCCCACCCTATCCCCTATAAGTACCCCTCGAGCACTGTCCTACCCCGCCTCAGCCCGCCCTTGCATCTTTTCCCTCTTCTGCTAGCCGGAGCTCCCCCACACCGTGCTTTCTTCCTCTGAGCACCGCCGCCACTCCGACGAGAGACTCCGGCCGCTTCGCTTGCACCCGAGCCTCATCGACATCGTCATCCACTTCGTAGTGCGTGAGTGAAGCTTCTCCACCCCTTCCGCCGAGCTTGAACGCCACCAGGGAGCCCACTTCACCGGGGACCCAAATACACCTCCACCATCTGCTCACTGCTGGCCGCCTCCAAGCACGCCTAAGCCCTGCACCAAGGTAAGATGGACTCCCCATGTCTCCCTCTCGCATTTATGTGACTCGTCATCCACGGTCGAGTCCCAGAGCATCGGCGAGCGCTTGGTTTCCGCATGCCACCATAGGGCGGTGAGCCACATCAACACGCCACTCTGACGTGGAATGCCACCCAGCGCCATGAGGTGCCACCAAGCACGCCACCTTGACAACCGACTGCCACACCAGCGCATTAAGTTTAGTAAGCAGCCACATCACCACTTTGGTCCATGTAGCAGACATGTGTAACACCATGTCAACAAATTCGCCAGGTCAGCTACCACATGGGCTGTCACGTCAACACATGGCCCCTCTCAAGCCACATCATCAGCCACATCAGTGCCACGTGACCTACCACGTTAGCATCCCAACCCACCTGAGACACATTTTCGCCACGTGTCTAACATGTGGCATGCCACATCAGCAAATCTATCGAGTTCTCTGCTACATGGATGCCACACAATCCCTCCTTGCCACCTCAGCTTCCTCTTGGTCCATGGACCCGGTCCACAATAGACTGAGCTCACTTGTTAGCATCCGGTCCAAAAAAAAGTCAACCCTAGGCTAACGTCAGCATGACATCATTATTCCATTTTTCCTTAGAAAAATAATTCAGCCAAAAATGGAAAATTCTCTGCTGACATCATAATCCCCTTTTTCAATAGAAAAATAATTCCAAAAATCCAGATTTATTCATTTTCACTTAATTGAAACGTCTGAAAGTCTGTTCTCCTTCATCCTAGCTCCGATTGGATCTGTTCAAATTTCTAAATTTATAAAAAATTCCAATCTATCCATTTTGGCCTCTTTTTTAAATTTTAGAGTTTATTTCAATTTATTTTGTTTTTTAAGTTTGCTTGGGTATTTTTGACGTGTAGACTACGAAAATTCGGAAGATTTCTTCGATGAAGATTCACACCAATTTGTGGAGTAAGGCAAGTTACATATCATTGACCATGTTGATCTTAGATTACAAAATAAAATTATGTTGTTTTAAATTATTCTGCATGCATATTTTTATTCCAAATATTTGAATTTAGTTTTTAGTATAGTTAATGCCTACTTGTTAATACCTCTATTGATATTGATTCTGCGATACCTTGTCATCCTAGAATAAAACTCTAATTAGTACACTAGTATGACTAGATAATTTTTGTAGAAAATGCTTAGACTTGTATAGATGTAATTCTAGGCTTGGGACACCTTTTTCACTTAAAATGATGAGCTTTTAAAATATATTCTTGACTTTGGTGAGTCAAGAAAGTCTATAAAATATTTCAAAACAAAATATAAAACCTGGTTTAAACTTAGCCAAATGGTTAGGTAGTGGGTGCTTGCTAACATACATTGTTGTTCGGTGATACAATGTTGATTATTAGGCACAAGGGGTATGTGAAAGTGTTTAAGTCAATTAAGGTCCGGTCTGTGAGCTATTGCTATAAAGCCCTATCGTACTATCACAAGACTAGTATGGGATAGTTCTGGCTGACTAATTTATGGGTCCCAATTTGAGCCTCACTACAGGTTGAATGTGTGCGTGGCATAGACTATGGGAAGTCTCATACGGCATAAAAGCGGGTCCTGATCTGGTGGACTCCTTATTGAGGTGAAAGCTTAGTGATGGCATGGCCACGTTGATGGCTTTGCATTGTAAAAGTCTTGTTATTATCTAGTCGACGCACACCCAAGGAAGTGTGCTAATCATGTGGCAATATGAGCTGATCAAGTCTTATGGGTAAAGTTGTACCAACTTTGCAGAGTATATAAACTATCCTATATAGCTATGCCTATGGTCATGGGTAAGCTAAGTAAAGTTTTTCATAAATTAGACTTTGTTTTCAAAAATGGTATGTAAAAGGCTTATAGATGATGGAATTCATATGAGATCTTTTAGAAAAGATGGTCCGAGTGGGATGTTCGTAGTTAGATTAGTGTGGGGGGATGGATCTGCACTAACGGTATTAATTTTATTTACAATACTATTTTTACTTACTGTATTAAATTAAATATTTTCTTTAAATGCTACTTTCCACTCAAACTAACCCTATATGCCTTCCTCTGTAGCCTTTAACATTATGATGCATTTTTCGTGTAACTTGCGGAGTACAACTTTATATTCACCCTTGCTATCACTTCTCAGAGGAAGACGACTTCGACTATAGTGAAGACTAGGACGAGTAGGCCACGTCTTGTTGTCGTTTGACTATGGGTAGGCTCAGTGGGGTTCTTCTATTTTGGTGTTTTCTTTTGCTGCTATTATTTAAATTTGACCTTGGATGTAAACATTGGTCGTCAGGCCCATATTTAGTTAATGAATAAATGTCATTATGGTAGATATTTATCTTTGTTATTCACTGTGTGCACTAGCTGATCCTAGACTAGTGCGATTTACACAGAGGGTCCAGAGACATTGCTCCAGGTCCAACATGATGATAGGCTAATATTCCATGTGTTTGGTTTCATTATTCTAACAATTCATCGACGATATTCCAACAAAGCATAGACAATGTTCCAAATAAATAAAAAATAGTTGAACAAATAAAACATTCTCGTGGATCAAGTCAATGCTAGTCGAACACTCAAACAATTAAAAATATTAATGGAACAAATCAAAGCAATTAGTTAAACAAATCAAAAATATTAGTAGAACAATGATGGACTAAAATAAAATGAAAAACAATGGAAAAATATACTACAACATCTAACCCAAGAAAAAGATGCAACTAAATAAAAAGAAAGAAAGAAAGAAGAAGACCCTGTTTATTTAGGTTTAGGCCTTTTAGCTTAAACAACTTTTAAGCCAAGCTATTTGGCATCCTGACTTTTTGATAGGTTGAATGATGTAGCTTATTGCCGATGTTAGTGATATACTCTGGAGGTAATCAAAGAGATGATTGTATCACTTCTATGTTTATAATCTTTTGAATAATATGTTATTTTATCTCTTGAATAAATGTATTTTATATTGATCAACAAGTATGTAACTTGTTCGTGGAACTCTTTATTTATATTTTGATGTTATTCTAAATTATCTCTTATTTTATATCATTATGTGGGACAATTATGATTTACAGATCAGTACATGTATTGATTGATGATCATGTTTTATAGATCATGGATATAGGATATCAAATCAATAATGTAGACATATGTTAGAGAACATGATATTGGATTGACCCATCATGAGACACTGCGGGAATTGTTATATTCTTAAGTGTCAACAATTGGTCTTATACATAGTGTGTGTAGGATCCTTAGACCTGAGATCATTATTATTTCCTACATGTATAATATTTTACTTAGGGGTTACCAAACACTACTCCATGACTGGGTGATCATAAAGGTAGCTTTTGGATTTACTATAAAACATGTAGAGGAATATGACTGATTAAGATGGAATTTGCCCGTCCTATATAACAGGAGAGATATATCTAGGCCCCTCAATGTGGTTGGATTAAGAAAGTGCATGGCTATGCCGAATGTGGTTGAGGAGTCAATCACAACTGAGTAATCCACTACAAGTTCGAATGAAGGATTGAACTATCATAGGATGACACGCTTCTTACCTTGAGTTCGATCGGTATCATGAGGCAAAGGGGTCAATACAAAAGCACTGTATAGGCTCATCCGATATGATCTTTATGTACGTTTGGGAGTCGTTATGTCCTGCTAGGGACCGCTACAGACTTATGGACTGGAAAAGAGTTTTCGGTCCATGACCAAATATACATGAACCTACAGGGTCACACACTTAATGAGCTGGAACGATAAGGGTTCAGATGATAGTCTCCGAGTGGGATATGATCTCCATTCGTATCGGATAAAGATCTGATGGAGGATATATAAGGAGATGTGCTGGGGCCAAGGGAGGCATCCTGAAACACACCCATCAAAACCCTAGTCGCCACCTCTCAGTCCCTGCCGTGCGCGTTGGTGCTAGCACGCCGATGCACGGTGTTCCCTCCCTAGACGTGTGGACCTCGGTAGAGACGCTGCTACGACTGTGACGCTGATCGGGACAATAGCGAGGAGGAGACGGTTGCCCGGAAGACGATCGACTTCTTCCACTATATCGACACACTCTTCGTTGAATCAGCTTCTTCAAGTCTATTTCTGTTGTACTGCGCATCTAGTGGTAACGATCTATGATCTCTTACTCGCATGGCTTCCTCGTCTACTCGGTAGAAAATTTTAATTTGCACTAGCGTAGCATACCCATATCCCAACAACCAAAAAGTCTGAAATACCCATATTATATTGATTAACAACAATTTTGAGCTCTGTCATCTTGTGGAAGAAAAACACATTATGGGCATAAAAATCAGGTTTGCAACTACTTATAGGTGTGCGTGGATTAGTGGAGATCTACAGCTGTAGCTCGTGTAGAATCTAGCTAGAGACAGATAGACACACAGACAGAGAGAGCAAGAGAGAAGAAGCATGTTTGGTCGGTTAGCATTCCAAACTGACAAAACAAAATCAGCCAAATGTGCTGAGAGCAAAAATCAGAGCAATGCCATCTTTGATCATCACACACACATGCGTGCGAGAAAAAGGTCCATGTATTTATCAAAAAATACTAGGAAACGACAAATAATATCCTATCATACGTTGTAATTTATAGTCAGAGTAACACGGATTAACCTGCTGACTATACTCTTGTGGCTATCAAGGACTTAGCAATACACTCACGGAAGACACACATATCTCTATCAACCAGTGGCAATGATCTCTATCAACTAGTGCCGATTCATTGCCACTATTCCATCTAGATGATCTAGCTTGTGTATTGATTGGATCATAGTCTTCATCTGTTTGGATACAGGTAGGCTACACTAGCGTAAATTAAAATTTCTACCGCGTAAACTAGGAAACCATGTGAGTAAGCGATCATAGATCGTTACCACTAGACGCGCAGTGCAGCGGAAGAAGAGTTGAAGTAGCCGATTCAACGAAGAGCGCGTCAGTGTGGGCGAAAGTAGTCGATCGTCCTCCGGCCAACCGTCTCCTCCTTACGATCGTCCTGATCAGTACTACAGTCGTAGCAACGCCTCTACCGAGGTCCACACGTCCAGGGAGGGAACACTGTGCGTCGATGTGCTAGCACCAGCACGCACGGCAGGGATTATGAGAGGTGGCGGCTAGGGTTTCTTGGGATATCTCCTTCAGCCCCCACACCTCTCATTATATAGTCTCTAATCGGATCCATATCCGATACGAGTGGATATCGAAGCCCACTCGGAAACCATCATCTGGACCTTTATTGTTCTAACCCATTAAGTGTGTGACCCTGTAGGTTCATGTACATTTGGCTATAGGCCGAAAACTCCTTTCCAGTCCATAGGTCGGTAGCGGTCCCTAGCAAGACATAACGACCCCAAATATATATAAAGATCAAATCGGACAAACCTATATAATGTTTATGTACAGATCCCTTTGCCTCACGATATCAGATCAACTCAATGCGAGAAGCGTGCCATCCTATGATAGCTCGATCCTTCACTCGAACTTGTGATGGATTACTCAGTGTGATTGACTCTTCAACCACATTCGACATGACCATGCACTTCCTTAATCCAACCACATCGAGGAGTCCAGAAATATCTCTCCTGTTATATAGGAAGGGCAAATTCTATCTTGATCGCTCATATTCCTTTGCATGTTTCATAGTAAACCCGAAAGATACCTTTATGACCACTTAGTCACGGAGTAGTGTTAGGTAATTCCTAAGTAAACTATTACACATATAGGAAACAATGACGATCTCAGGTCTAAGGATCCTACATACACTATATATGAGATCAACTGATGATACTTAAGAATATAACAATTTTCGCAGTGTCTCATGATGGGTCAATCCAACATCATGTTCTCTAACATGTGTCCACATTATTTATTTGATATCCTATATCCATGATCCGTGAAACATGATCATCAATCAATATATGTGCTGATCTATAAATCATAATTGTCCTACATAATGATATAAGATCAGGGATAATTTAGAATAATATCAAAAATATAAATAAAGAGTGATGAGGACATCCCTATTCATGCACATCTGCCACCCCAAACATACATGAGAATGTCCAAGAACCTGAGGGCCCAATGACGAGGGCAAGAGCCAAGCTTTTAAACAAACAGGTGATTTTGTTTCTTAAGTAGTTTTCTTTAATTGATGATGAACTTGGGATACTACCTCATGCTAGTATTTTATGTATTCTTAGGTATGACTCATGGGAAGACTTGGGAGAGCAAAAGGAAGGAGGCCAAGGACTTAAACTACAAGTTTTGGATAAGATTTTCAAGCCCAATTCGTATCTCTCACAAGGCCAATTGGATTCAAACTCGGATTCAACTCAGAATTCAATTCGGATTTGGTTCGGGATAGTCTGACAGACAGTTACTAAAAAGGTCATAACATTCACAAATGGAGTCCGATTAGGGCGTTCTTGTACTCGTTGGAAAGATAATTTCAAGGGATACACAATGGATCTGGTCCTAGCATCAAATTTGTCACAGATCAAAAGTTATGACTGAAACAATATGATAGCTGTAAAATCTAGTTTCCTTTTTTAGGAATTCGTATCTAAAACCATATAGGGTTGAGTTGTACTAGGTTTGGGGACTCATGGACGTCCCAAGAGGCTATATAAGCCATGTATTGGCAGCCTTAGGGTTAAGACCACTTTTTTCATATTGAAATTAGAACGGCATATTGCTTGTTTCTTTTCACCAAAGTGTCCATGCGAGGATTACTTGAGAGGAATTGAGCGATCGTTCTCGAATCAAGGTCGTGTTTGCTTTTCCATTGGGAATTGAGGGCATGGCGTTTCTCCACTCGTGGTCTCGTGGAGAAAGCTTGATGTATCTTGGCGAATTTTCAAAGAGCTGTGAGTTCATGCATTGGCACGGGTGTACAGCTAGAGAGATTGGTTGAGAGACACTAGTTATCGTGATTCTACGTCGAGAAGATCAGGGCTGCCCGTATCAGAGTGCGGTTGACTCAGTAGGATCTTTCATCTTGTTCTTTAGATTGATTTCTTTCTGTCCTATAGTCCAAAGAAAACCAAAAATTGCACAAAAAAATCAATTCCGAAACCCTAGTTCAATCTGTTATTTCTCGCGAGTTTTTGTTAAGTTTTCGTCCATTAGATATTTTTGTTTACATGCTGATCTTTGTGCTCCTTCACGTAGCTTAATCTTTGTGTCCACATAACCCCTAGAAAATCGTTGATTGAATCCCTCAATTAGCAACTAAAAAGAGTAAATTGCATTTACTTTTAAATCCTAAATTCATTGCTGTCCGAATTGCTCTCAAGAGATCCATCCGAATTCTCTTTGGGGGAGAGTTTGTGATAGTATCCACTTCCTTCAAAACCAAGAGTTAGCTGTGGTTTGGCTTCAAAAAAAAATTCACTACTTGTGCCAAACCCTAGCTGGCTGAAAAGAAAGATTTGCTACAGTTGAGCCTCACTTATATCTTTTCATCAATTGAGACTAGCTTTTGATATTGTCGTTAGGGCTGTTCTTGAGTACTATTTACGCATGCTGAATTCTTGAATTTGTGCAAAAGGAAGACAACACTTGTTCGGCCAAACGAAAAAAAGGAGTAAGTAAAAAAAAAAGAAAAAAAGAAGAAAGCCTGAAAGTTTCCTGCGATTTGATCAAGAAACATTGAAAATAGAAAGTATTGGTCGAAACTCTATGGAAAAACCCTAGCTCATATTTTCAGCTTGTGCACTTATTCTCATAGATCAATCTTGTGCCCTTACATTCATAACTATTGTAATTGGCTAGCGTCTCTCCTTGTACTTAGTGCAAGATGAGCTAGTTATTCATCTCAATTTCAGATTGCCTCTTTCAAGCTCATTCTTTTGTTTGCATTAAGTCCCATTTATTGTTACGTGTGCATTCATATTCTACATTTAGACCTATTGGATCAGCACATAGGCAAAATATTGTAGCTTGGATTATTACTTAGCTTTACAACAACCTGAATTTCAGATTGCAAAAGCATTAAACCCTCCAAGCTCCATTTAAACACCTTGTGTTGTGCATTGCTCTCACTCTCGAAATTTGCTAAGTATATCATCATTGCTAGTTTTTGTGGCCACGAGGTAAAGATTCTGCTGTTTTCAATTGCTTTTGGAACGGTAAACCTTCATTGATTCGAGATAGTGAGTTTAGTGATTTAATACACATTCATACACATACTTGCTATTCGCGATCTAACCATGGCTGCAGATGGTGATGAAGTTCTACCGGATTTTGAAGAAAATCTTGAGGCACCCGCTACTCGTTTACAACAACGAGCATTGAAAATGCACTTTGATCGTCAGTTGGAGCTGGTGCAAGACAATGTAGGAAGGGACATCCAAGACATGGGAGTACGATTGGATGACAATGTTCGTGCGTTGCAAGACTCCATCAACACCCTTACCAATTTGGTGCGACAAGGCGCAGGGGGTAATAATTTAAGTCAGCGAAGCGTCGGTATGGATGAGGATGAAACCGATGAGAAGTTAGCTGCCATGCGGTGTGAGGAATCACGACACTGAGCCCCACCTGCTGTTGGTCATGGAGGACGCTCTCCCTATCCTGGGTATGATTTCGGCTATGGGGGTCGCGGTGTTCGACGTAACGACGACGACGACAAAGTTTTGGCCAAGCCAAAATTCAACATGCCTAATTTCACAGGAGGTACTGATGTAGAGTATTATCTCACTTGGGAACTTGAGGTTGACAAGCTGTTTCGTCTGAACCGTTACACTAAAGACAAGAAGCTGAAACTTGCGTCAATGGCCTTTGACGGGTATGCTATGCATTGGTGGGAACAAGTTGTACGAACACGTATGGAGAGGCATGAACCCCCCATCGTCACATGGAATGAGATGAAACAAGAAATGCATGGCAGGTTTGTTCCTCGTCATTACAAGCGTTCACTATATGAAAAATTGCATCATTTAAAACAGAAAACACAGCTGGTAGAGGAATACTATAAGGAGATGGAACACAGCTGTGTACGTGAACATGAAGAGCAAACCATGGCCTATTTTCTTGCTGGTTTGAACCACCACATCAAGTACATCGTCAACCATCATCCATATGAGAACATGAATGAGTTGCTCCATCAAGCAAGAGAAGCTGAACGACAAGTGGCCGAAGATGCTCGGTTTGCTGCCCGCACCACCCCTACACGCAGCAAATTCATTTCTCGGGTGCAACCAAGTAAGAGTAACACCACCAAAGGCAATTCTTCATATCGAACAGCAAGTAAGAAAGAAGAGATGACACCTCCACAGCCTCGTCGAGGTGCTGCCCCTGCCGCAAGTGGTGTCTCCTCCACCGGATCCACGGGAAGGAGCAGGGATATTGTGTGCTTCAAGTGCCAGGGTCGTGGTCATATGCAGAAGGACTGTCCAAACATCAAAACCATGATTTGCACTGAAACGGGAGAATACGAATCCGCAAGTGAGGAGGATGATCTGTTACTACCCAAGAACCTTATGCAGACAGCGAGAATGAAGATGATGAAAATGTGATGGTGTGCACATCAGAATGATTGCCTTCTATAGTATGTGCGTCCAAAATTCTTAGTGTGCAGACCCAAGTCGCGCATGAGCAAAGATGTAACCTGTTTCAGATTTGGGCAAAGGTGGGTGAAGGTAAAGTATGCAAAGTTATCATAGATGGAGGAAGTTGTCACAACTTGGCCAGCAAAGAGTTATGCACTAAGTTGGGATTGAAGTACTCACCACACCCTCATCCATATCATGTGCAATGGCTAAGCGACCAAGGTGAGGTAAAAGTAAGTAATATGGTCTGAGTCAAGTTTTCTATTGGTAATTATAGTGACACTGCGGATTGTGATGTGGTGCCGATGATGGTGTGTCATTTACTTTTGGGTCGGCCATGGCAATATGACCGAGCTTCTATTCATGATGGCCACACAAATTGCTACAAGTTCAGGTGGAACAACTAGGATGTGATTTTGAAGCCTCTAACTCCTGCTGAAATCATCAACCAATCAATGCAAAAGATTGAAGTAAGAGATGGAAGTGAAAAGAATAGAGTGAATCTACCATCGGAGAGTGAGCGGCACAAGCCAAATCTGAGCAGTAAAAAGAAAAGTGAGGGAGATAAGTTAGTCATGTTAGGTACAAAAACTGAGATTCGAGAGTTGGGTGAGGATCCTAGCATGATGCACTTTGTGCTTTTGTACAAAGATGCATTGATTTCCACTAACGATATAACCTCTCTTCCTAGTGGTGTGTCACATGTTTTGCACGAGTACAACGACGTGTTTCCAGAGGAGGTGCCAGCAGGTTTGCCACCAATTCGTGGGATAGAACATCAAATCGAGTTGATTCCTGGAGCATCGCTGCCCAATCGGCCACCATACCGCGTAAATCCTGAAGAAACAAAGGAAATTCAGAAACAGGTCCAAGAACTTCTTTCCAAAGGGTACATACGAGAAAGCTTAAGTCCTTGTGCTGTTCCTGTGATTTTAGTTCAGCTTCTCCAGGCGGTTAAAAGGATTAGAGTTTATACTGTGGTCGGAGTAATTATATTGAGTGGATCTCCAGGCGGTCAAAAGCAGTGGCGTAAGAGAAGGGAATAGCTTAGTGGAGGCCGTTAGGTGGGAATCGTATGGTGATGATGCATAGAGAAGTCTGGACCAGCTAAAAGTTTAGAGGAGTTCGGATAGTCTGATTGGTCCTAAGGAACATTCGGACCATCCAAACGGCGATCGACAGGGATGACGGTGTTGCACACGAAGCCCGTGGGCTTGCTGGCAGTGCGGGGCAAGGCGACGGTTGGTGAGAGGCGCAAAAGAGAGAGCGGATTGTGAGGAGTGCGTTGGTGCTCTTATGCATTACCGCAAGTGGCTGGAAGGTGGTCGGCGACGAGGTGAAGTGGTGGCGCAACTCGGGCGGCGGTGGCGACGGTGTTCCAGCGGTGAGGAGACTCATCCAATGGCCAGTCGAGAAAATCTAAAAATTATAAAATATATACTGGTAGATAGATTATGAATTTAGATGAATTTAGAAACTTGAATCACTAGATTTGGAGTTCGGATGGAGGAGAATGAGCGATTGAAAAATTGGTGGATCAGAAAATTCTGGAAACAGAAAAAATCAGGAATATTCTGCATGAATAGTAAACAGTGAGCAAGTTTTGGTGTTTTGGCCATGGCGTCGTGAAGAAAAACCCAAGAGATGAAACTAACTAGCAAAATGGGTTGCTAAGGACTCGAGGAACGTGTAGGACGAGATGGCACATCAAACGGAGCACGGTGACGACATAGACGACGCCAACGACATAGGATTGGAGAAAAGAATAATTTTTGGGCAAAGAACATGAAGAAGTAAGGTGAGCACAACCTAGAACACAGCGAGACAAGGCTAGAAAAAATATCGGCTAAGCCGAAAACTCACCGGAGGTGACGTAATCGTCGTTTGAACAACAACGATACCGAAAAACTCAATATCTTTTTGCTCGGTGAGGCGAATCCAAAACCGTCTGATAGGTAACCACCTGGGATGGTTTGGCACGTTTTGACCTGAATGGATCGTTGAAAGCATTCCCGGACAGACGAGGACGCGAAGTGCCATTTGCGGCCATAGCTAGGTGTTGGGCACGAAAATTTGGGGAAGGCTTTTGGACAAACGGAAGGGAGCATGGCGTAGAACACGTTGGGATGAACTCATCGGTGCAGACGGCTCGGCCAACAGACTAGCGAAACATGGTGGACAAGACTTTATGTAGCCGACAGGCTGACATCGACGTTTCGGGCAAACGAAAAGGAGATAACATGCAAGACTTACAGTGAAACGAAGAGTAGAGCGTGGGGAACATGGTGCTTACCTTGGTTTTGGTCGGGCATGCACGGTCAGCTAGTGGTGACGCGAGGAACACTGACCTGATTTGGCCAACGGTGGTGACGATGCTCCAGCGAAATTCTGGCGAAGGCGAGGTGAGCACCGCGTAGAACGCGTCGAGACCAAGCCGAAGATTTAATTAAAGTTTATCTTAGTTTTTAAAAATATTTTTCTTTTATAGCTTTAAAATAATACAATAAAATAGAAATAAAGCTTAAAAATCTTAGAAAAATTCATAGAGCTTTCTAAAGCTATTTTAAGCTTATAAAAATGTTTCCAACTAAAATTTAGGTATTTTTCTTAATAAAATATTTTTTAAAAGAAAGACCTTTTTTTAAAAAGCAGAAAATCAGGTTAGCTAAAATTTTAAAATTCAAGAAACTAAATAACTTTGATTTTTGTTTTAAACTAAATTAATTAATTAATTATTTATTTTATTTTTATTATTGTTTTTCTTTTTTTTAAGAGAAAAAACTGGGTTGTTACAGTTCTACACCATAGTTTTAAGTGGCTGGGGCTTGTGAAGAGTGGTCCACGCATAGAGCCGCGCACAATGTCTCTGCAAGGTGTACAAGATCAGTATGTCTAATGTCATTCAAATGTTCAAGGAGCAATATGTAGCTACTCCCAATGTAGCATAGTAGGAGGGAGCCATGAAGGAACGTCAACCGCAGCTACCAGTACTTCTACCTTCACCTATGCCACCAAGTCTAGAGGAGAGGCAACGCAAAGCAGGTAACCGTTAGGAATATCTTTGGCACTTCATTCCAGCCATAGTAGAAGAGCAGTCACCGCAAGTCTGCAACTCATGGGTGGTCTATAGTGACTTAGAGGAGGAGTCGAGCGAGCCCTACTTGGTAGGACCCGAGAAGGAGCCCTTAGATTTGACCGTCGTATAGTTTAGAAAGTGTGATTAGAATATTTTGGTTTTATTTGTAGTTGTGTGTGATGTGAGCTAAAGCCTTGCCCTTAAAAGCATTATGTTGCAGTCATATCAAAACCCTTTATTTTAGTAATTTAATTTCTTCTTTTGTTAGCCTCTCAGCTAGGTGTTGCTTAGTTTTGGTTTATCAATAGAGATCCTCTTAGACGAGTTTACCTCTTATCTATGTTTTCCCCCTCACCTTTTGAGCCTTGTGAAGTCAGTTCTCAGCAGTTGCCTTCCTTTTTAGAGCAAAGATGGTTGACATCCGGAACTCAGCTGATCATAGTTAGATGGACCAAGACCAAAGAAGCAGCATCGCAAATCCGTCAACAAAAGTACTGTAAGCGACCCAATGGGATTAGACCCAACACTCAGTTAGTTCATGGCAGCCCAGACCCAATTGATGTACACTATGATGTAGAAAATGAATGCAATGATGAACAGATAGAATCAAGAAGCAGGGGCACCTCCGCCAGCTCGTCAACAATCAAAGTTTGTAGAATTTATGAGGACAAGACCGCCCACCTATGCACGGTCTTCTAAGCCTTTGAAGGTTTATGATTGGATCCATTCAGTAGAGAAGAAATTGAACCTCTCACAGTGCACAAATTGAGAGAAAATGGTTTACACTGTCCACCAGCTAGAGGAAGCCACCGTAGAGTGGTGGGAAAACTACTACACCGCTCATGAGGATCAGGACAACATCACTTGGGCTGAGTTCACAGTAGCATTTCTTCACTCTCATATCTTGGACGGGGTATTCGAAATGAAAAAGGAGGAATTTCTTGAATTGTAGTAGAAGAACATGTCAGTCAGTGAGTACCTCAATAAGTTCACCCAGTTAGCTCGCTATGCACTACAGGATGTTGCTACTAATGATGCCCATCAGAAGAGGTTTTAAGAATGGATTGAACCTAGTGCTCAAAGTTCAGGTGGTGAGAAATGACTATGCTAATTTTCATAGTATGATGGACAAAGTAATGCTCATTGAAGAAAGTCACTGTGAATTAGAGGAGTCTCGCAAGAGGAGGATGATACAAAAAGGATCTCAGATGCATTAGACCCAGAAGGCTTGTTTTAGTACCTACCTACCCACTCATGTGCCACAGTAGTTAGGTTTTCGGATGCCAGCCCTAGCGCCACGTCAGGACCCTATCTTATTGGATCAAGCAATCAGTAATAGAGGAATGCCAACCCCGCAGCATCTGTCACTTGTTTCAAGTGTCATGAGTATGAACAAAATGCCAGCAGGTGCCCTCAGAGGCAAGCTCCGATGCTAGTTTGTTTCAATTTAGGAGCCACACCAGATCGGACCCCTACATCAGGATCAGGACATACAGTGCCCTAAGTGTCAGGCCAGACCATCGAGTGTCGCCATCAACTATACGAGGACAAGTGAACTATGTCATCATAGAGGAGGCCCAAGTAACGCCAGAGGTTGTGATTGGTAAGTCCTGTCGACGTTTTGATGTTGATCTTACATATGATTTATTAGTTTTGGGGGAAAGCTCTCAAGGGGACTATATGGACATGCAAGACAAGGACGCAAAGAGTTTATTTAGGTTCGTGTAACATCCTGATTTTTGGGGATTTTTAAAACCTTGATTTTAAAAACCCAATTTCTGGAATTTAGTTGAATTTAAAACAAGCTTAAAAGAATTTTCAGAAATATAAAAGAATTTAATATGATTAAATTATACTTCAACATTAACTGAAAGTATTTTAATTAAGTTCCTTGTGTCACAAGAAATTTTCTAGAATTTTCTGGAATTAAAATAAGCTTCAAATGAATTTCAAAATTTTAAAATGAATTAATTTAAGTAAAATAAATATTAACATCAGCTGAAAATATTTTATTCGGATTCTTCAGGTCTCAAGGAATTTTCTGGTATTTTTGGTGAATGTTTGGGATTTATTTGCTATTTTCTAGAGCCTCTTGAAGTTTAATTGAATTTTTTGGATTAAAGAAAATCGGGATTTTTTCCCCTCAGCCGTTGGATCCTTCTCCCCTCCACGCGTCGGCCATCTGGCTTCTCCCCGCGCCGCCACCGTACTCCCTTTCCCGCCCGAGCTCCCCGCCGTCGCCCGATCCTCCCTGCCCAACCCTAGCGCCGCCGCCCGATCCTCCCCGCCTGCCACGCGGCGCCATCTCGCGCGTCCATGCCCCGCTCCGCTCCCCGCCGCGCTCCTCGCGTCCCCGCCGTTGGATTGCGCCCGCGAGCCATGCGTCGCGCTGCTGGTGCCCGCACCCGCGAGCCATGCGTCGCGCTGCTGGTGCCCGCACCCGCGCTCGCGCCTCGCCTTTCCTCAGCCGCCCGATCCTGGCCGTTCGATTCCGCGCTCACCCAAACCCTAATCCTAATTGATATGAACCGTCGGATCCGCGCCCGTGTCACGTGGCCGCATCCCGACCGTCCAAACCGCCTGCCACCAGCACCCGAGTCGCCTCCGAATCGAACTCGCCTCGGTTCATGTGCGTTCATCCCGCCGCTGCCCTCGGTTCGCGTGCCATTTAAATTCGCCGCCGCCTCCGCTCGCCCGCCGCCGCCTCCTCCCGCTCGCGCTCGAGCCGCACCGCTGCCGCGTCGCCGTCGTCCCGCCGTGCCGGACGCCGCCGTTGCCGTTGCTGTCGCCGAGACCAAGCCGGTGAGCCTCCACGCCCCTCATCGCCATCTGCGTCGCCAGTCCCCGCGTCACCTCCTCATCGCCCGCTCCCGCGCACGGGCGCGCGCGCGCGTGTGCCTCGGCCGCGCGCCGGACCAGCGCATCCCCGCGCCGCGCGCGCGCCAGCGCGCGCGCGCCACGTGTAACATCCTGTTTTTCTGAGATTTTTAAAGTCTGGATTTTAAAAATGAATTTTCTGGAATTTTCTGAAATTAATTGAAGCTTCAAATGAATTTTTAAAGTTTTAAATGATTTAATATGATTAAAATAAACATTAACACAAGTTGGAAATATTTTATTTGTGTTCCTCAGGTCTCAAGGAATTTTCTGGTATTTTTGGTGAATTTTTGGGATTTATTTGCTATTTTCTAGAGCTTTTAGAAGTTTATTTGAATTTCTGGAAAAAGGAAAAGAAAAGGAATTAACCTCAGCCGCCCGATCTCTCTCTCTCCTCCACGCGTCGCCAATCCGCGCCGCGCCGCCGCAGCATCTTTCCCGCGCACCCGCCGCCGCCGCCGATCTCGCCCGCGCCACGCGTCGCACATCCGCGCGCGCGCGGCACCACCGCGCGCCGTGCCCGCCGCGCCTCGGCGCTCGATCGCGCGCTGCGCGATCACACGGCCGTCGCTCCGCGCCCGCGCGAACCCTAACCCTAACCCTAATCGCATCCCCCGTCCGATCTTGCCGCGTGGCCACATCCTAGCCGTCCTAACCCGTCCGCGCCGCAACCTTCGCCGTAACGGATCGAATTCCTCGATCGCGTGTTAAAACTCGCGTTCATCCTCGGTTCGCGTGCGCCCCGCGAACCCTCGCCGCCTCGCTTCGCCCTCGCCCGCCGCCGCCGCGCCGCGCTGTCTCGCTCGCCGCTCGAGGTCGCCGGGCGGCGGCCGCCGCCAGCGTCGCCGCCGGTGAGCTCCCGAGCCGTTCGCCGCGCTCACCTCCGTCGCCGCCCTCGCCGCCCCTCGCCGCCTTTTGCCTCGGCGTCTGCGCCGCGCGCCGCGACCCGTCGCCTCGCGCGCGCAAGCACCCGCCACGCGCGCCGATCCGCGTCGCACCGCCACGCGCCGCCCGCCGCCGCGATCCCGCCAGCGCGCCGCGACGCCAGCGGGCGAAGCCGCCACGCGCCGCCGATCCGCCGTCGCCACGCCGTGCCGCGCAATCTCGCCGCGCTTCCGATCGGCCGAGGGCGAGATCGGCGCGTGCCCGCGTCCCGCCGTTGGATCCGCCGACGCCGCCGCCCGTCCGAGCCGCCCGGCTCAGCCTAGCCACGTGGCAGCACCGGCGCGTGCCACGTCAGCCTAGTCCACGTGGCATGACACGTGGCATGCCACGCCGCGCCACGCCGGCCGAGCCGCCCCGAGCCACGTGGCAGCCGTCCACCGCCACGCGGTACCGGTGACACGTGGCGATATGCTTCCGCCACGCCACCGCAGCCTCGCCGCGTCGCCCGCGCCCCGCCGTGCATCAATTCGTGGACCGAGTCCACGGTGGACTCGAATTTCGTGGACCGGGTTCACAAAGACAAGAATTTTTCCGATTTTCCCGAATTAATTTTAGAATTAATTTTCCGGGAGCCCGTTCTCCTCCGTCCTAGCTCCGATTGACCCCGTTCTTTTTTCTAAATTCATCTAAAATCGAGCTCTAGCTGTTGGTTCTAGTTTTGTGAATTTTTGAGTTCTTTTGCTTGGCATTTTATGTGTTTCTTTGTTTTCGGTCGTTTTCTCTCTCGTTAGATTCGGATTCCGGAGGAGCAGGTTTCGCGCCAGAAGACCAGGAGTACCCCGCTGAGCATAACGAAGGCAAGTCGTGTCCCTTGATCATGTTGAACCCAATTTTGCAAACTATTATTTAATTATTTTTCTTTAAATTACATTGCATTACTATTTTTATTCAAACCTTTGCACAGGTAGTTATTGTCCCGATTGAAATTATACCTCCTTGACACTTTGGAATACCATGATGCCATTGTCACCATAGGTTGGGAAATTTATTAGTGATGCTAGTTTATTTATCACATGGGTTGGTACGACTAGATTGCTTAGCCGGTTTATACTTACGATTGATCTCATCACACATGTTAAATTATTAATTTGACTTAATGACATATGGAACTGTGGTTGGTGCCACGTGTATTAAAATTTGTGCCATGTCATTGGTGTGACGTTGGCTTGGTTATACAAATTGGTTTTGCACTCGGCAGTGATCGTGGCGATAAAGGGGGAAATCTGATTGTACTTTGGGGATGTGGTAGTCTCGCCGGGTAATGTTAAGGACTTAACTTTGTGCGCCATTGATCTGAGCTTAATCGTGCAAACCACATGTCTATTATGGGATGGACCTGGCTGATTAATTTGTAATATTTCAATTCAATTCTGCCATTGTGATGGACATGGTTGCTGATTTCCATGTGGCGCAAGGGGGTGTGATCACGAAACCTAGCGGGCGAGGATTGTATTGAGATAGAGCATTGTAAAGGCCTTGTTGTGATTTCCTTAGGCCTAGGCTAATCACATCGTGTGGGTACAGTTTGTGCAACCTCTGCAGAGTGTAAAACTATTCGAATAGCCGCGTCCTCGGTCATGGACAGTGCTCGGGGATTTCACACGAGGGTTAGTGTTTCATTTATAACTTGGTGGTTTATGTTGGGAGTGGACAGGTAGTTCACTGTTGGTTTAACTTGTGAATTGGTGTTCACAAGTGGTTCATGTTTATCCCTTTGATTATCTATTATTACTGTTTTCAGTTAACTTTCGCTTTCAAGTTATTTAATATATTCCATCAACAAATGCCTTTATGCAAATTAACCTTTCAGCCTTCCTTTGGTAAGCCTTGCATATTATATTACATTTATTGTTACAAACGACTTGCTGAGTACCAATGTACTCACGGCTTTACGCCTATGTTGCTCAGTTGAGGGAGAGGAGTACTATCAGCAGGAGGTTCCAGAAGGAGAGTTCTACGACGACTTCACGGATTAGGCTTCGTTCTCCACTCGATAGCCTGTGGCTTGTCGATTGGTCACTACGCTTTATTTTGGTTTTCCGCTGCTATTTTGTTAAGCCCTTCCGGCTAGAGATATTGTAAGCTTGGCCATAAGGTCGTACCTTTGATATTTTATCGATATTCGAGTTTTCCTTTATTATTGTCGTGTGTATGACTGTGATGACATCTATGTTTGACTGTGTGCACTAGCGTGATCCTAGACTAGTGCAGTTTACACAGGGAGACCGAATTTGCATATTCGGGTCTCGACACCACGCGTCGCCCATCGCCAACTGTCCCGCCCCGCGACATCGCATCGCCGCCGTCTGTCCCGGGAGGCATCAGCGTGCGCCGCGTGTCTCCTCCGCCGCCGTCGGATCCCGCCGACGCGCCCCCGCCTCGCCCGTGCGCCCGCGTCCGCACGACGCGCCGCGCCACGCATCAACCATCGCCGCCGTCCCCGCGCCCGCACCGGTCCATCGCCGCCGCTCATCCAGATCTGGGCCGACGCCCCAGATCTCGCCGCGTGCCCGCCTCGTAGCCGTCCGATCCGCGCCGTCGCCACCCTGAGCCGCCAACTCAGCTCTGCCACGTGGCAGCACCAGCGTGTGCCACGTCAGCCCTAGCCGACGTGGCATGCCACGTGGACATGCCACGTCAGCGCCACGTCAGCCGGACCCGCATCCAGGGTGCCACGTGTCGCCACGTCGGCATGACACATGGCGGCACCCGCGCTTGCCACGTCAGTCGCCGTCGGCCGCGCGTGCGCACTGTTCCATGCGCCGAGTGCACCGTGGACCGACCCTCCCGTGGACCGGGTTCACAGCAGAGTGCACTTTTTCTTTTTCCCGATTAAATTTAGGTTTAATTTTTCGAGAGCCCGTTCTCCTCCGTCCTAGCTCCGATTGACCCCGTTCTTTTTTCTAAATTCATCTAAAATCGAGCTCTAGCTTTTGGTTCTAGTTTTTTGATTTTTGAAGTTCATTTGCTTATCATTTTATGTGTTTCTTTGGTTTCGGTCGCTTTCTCTCTCGCTAGATTCGGATTCCGGAGGAGCAGGTTTCCGCCCGAAGACTAGGAGTACCTCACTGAGCATAACCAAGGCAAGTCGTGTCCTTTGATCATGTTGAACCCAGTTTGCAATCTATTATTTAATTATTTTTGTTTTAAATTACATTGCATTGCTAATTTTATTCAAACCTTTATACTGGTAGCTATCGTCCCAATTGAGTTTATCCCTCCTTGATAATTTGGAATGCCATGATACCATTGTCACCCTAGGTTGGGAAACATACTAGTGATGCTAGCTTATTTGTCACATGGGTTGGTACGATAGACTGCTTAGCCTTGCTTATAATTTCCGAACGGGTTTATCATCACATGCGAATTATAAATTTTGACTTAATGAGATATGGAACTATGGTTGCTGCCACGTGTACTAAAATTTGTGCCATGACGTTGGTGCGTCATCGGTGGTGGTTATACAAACTTGGTTTTGCACTCGGGCGAGTGATCGTGCAGTAAAGGGGGAAGTGCAGGTGCACTTTGGGGGATGTTAAGGACTTAATTTTGTGCGCCATTGATCTGAGCTTTACCGTGCAAACCACATGTCTGGTATGGGACGGACCTGGCTGACTAATTTGGGAGGTTTCAACTTTAATCTTGCCATTGAGATGAACATGGTTGCTGATTTCCATGTGGCGCAAGGGGGGGTGTGATGCGAAACCCTAGCGGGCAGATTGAGTTGTAACTGAACTTTGTAAAGGCCTTGTTGTGGTTACCTTCGGCCGGGGTTAATCACATCGTGTGGGTACAGTTGTGCAACCTCTGCAGAGTGTAAAACTATTCGAATAGCCGCGTCCTCGGTCATGGACAATGCTCGGTGATTTCACACGAGGGGTAGTTATTTATGAAAACTTGTAAATGGAAGTGGGCAGGTGTTCACTGTTGGTTTAGCTTATGGATGGGAGATCCATAAGTGGTTGGTTTAGCTTATGGATGGGAGGTCCATAAGTGGTTGGTTAGCTTATGGATGGGAGGTCCGCAAGTGGTTATATCAATTCCTTTGATTATGTATTTCTTACTGTTTTACTTAAAGTTCGCCTTCAATCTATTATTTGTATTTCAACTGTCATTTATGCAAATTAACCTTTCAGCCATCCCTTGGTAAGCCTTGCATACTATATTGCATTCATTTGTTACAAACAACTTGCTGAGTACCAATGTACTCACGGCTTTATGCCCAATGTTGCTCAGTTGAGGAAGAGGAGTATCACCAGCAGGAGGTTCCAGAAGGAGAGTACTTCGACGACTTCGCGGTTTAGGCTTCGTTCTCCACTCGATAGCCTGTGGGCTTGTCGATTGGCCACTACGCGTTATTTTTGTTTTCCGCTGCTACTTTTGTTAAGCCTTCGGCCAGTTTAATGTAAGCTTGACCATAAGGTTGTACCTTTTGAGATTTATCGATATTTGAGGATTCCTTTATTTTATCATGTATATGGTTATGATGACATCTATGTATAACTGTGTGCACTAGCATGATCATGAGACTAGTGCAGAATACACAGGGAGTCCGGATTTGCATATTCGGGTCTCGACAGTTCAGACCTTCTTCTAAGATAATAACAACCCTACGTCCTGTACTACTGATTATAGAGGGAAAAGTTTACAGTGTGAACTATGAAGGATTTACTATTGCCTATGCTATGACTGAACTTCTTCCAGCATAATTCACTTGTCCTCATCTCTCGTGATTCGCCCTTTATATAACCAATGAAGCGATGGCAGTTGCCCCTTGCCAGGAGACGCCTTCTCATGTCGGGGGTTAACTGCTGTGTGGCGGTTATTGTCAGAGAGAAATAGATAGCAACCAACCGTCGGACGGTTGTTGTCAGAGAGATGCGGGTTAGATCGTGTGCAGTTATACACATCCTAACCACCTTGTCGGATTAACTTCATTACGGAAGCAAGTTAACTATGGCAGGGCTAGGCGGATGATCAGCCCGTAGCAGTAGCACCTGCATCCAAGTAGTCGCATAAGAGCTTACGACTAGATAGCAAAACTTACGACTAGGTAGTCGTAGAAGAACTTACAACTAGATAGTTATGGTAGAACTCACGACTAGGTAGTCATAGCACATCTTACGACTAAGTGGTCATAGAAGGTCTCATAGGGTGGTCATAGCAAAACTTACTACTACCCTATTAAGTTTCTCCCTTATCATTAAGGGGTATATTCCAAGAATATAATGACATAATAAATAAGAAGATTATTATATCCTCATCATCTAGCCCCCTAACTTCAAAGGGAAGTAACTTTGTTACGCGAGCGTGGCCGTAGGTGAATCAGAAGAGTCATTTCTCTTTGATCCATGACCGGGAGTGCGCTCGGGGCATAAAGGTAATTTCCTTTGAGTTGAAAAGACAGGTATCGAAAAGACTCATGATTACCTATCGCGAACCTATTCGCCCATTCATTTCTCGAGGAAATCGTTCAACTTCTGAGGTGGGTGGTCAAGGCTTCAATAAAAAGGCATCGACCAGGTGACCTTTCGGCTTCACTTTTCTCAACCAATGTTTTTCTTGTCCGTGCGATCGTGGTAAGCACTTCATTTCCTTCCTCAAGCTTTCCCTATCCTTCCCCAACTCCTAAGCTCAAGAGAATGACAAAGCAAACTTCTCAGTGGGCCGTGTCAGAGATGGTCCTCGCTTACAAGGATTGCTCCTTACATCTCAGCCATCAAAGAGCTGAGGGACAAGGAGCTCATCGGCTGGCACGTGGTCAAGGACTACGTGGCCCACCATATAAGCCACTTGATGAAGAGAGTGCATCCAATGTGGATGTGCTCTAGTGCGAGTGATGTCACCAGAGACTATGAGAATGGTATGTATACTAGTACTCGTAGAATTTTCTTTTGAGTTTTGTATGTTGATTTCTCTGTTATGGATGAAAACAAACCTTGACCTGGCAGAACTCGAGTCCCGGGTCAAGAATGTATGCGAGAAGGCTCCTTCGCAGGAAGGAGATGCTCCTCGTATCTTGGTGGAGGTGTCCGCTGAAGAAAGACAAGAACGCCTAAAGGTAATAGACATTCTCGTGTTCCCTTTTATAGTCATAGAAAACCTTATGACCAATTAGTTGTAGAAGAATTTACGACAGGGAAGTCATAGAAAACTTAAGACTAGGTAATCATAGAAAAACGCACGAGTGGAATGTCGTAGAAAAACTTACGACTAAATGGTCATGAGAGAGGAACTTACGACTAAGTTGTCGTGGTAGAACTCACGACTAGGTAGTCGTAGCTCATTTTCTGACTTGGTATTTGTAGAAGATCTTACGACTTACCGTTGCCCTTTTTTCCACTTTTCAGAGCATTAGCATGCAGGACCGTCAAGACGACCAAGGAGTCAAATTGATGGTCCTTGGGAAGGCGATCGATGCTCCTATTGCCAAGAGGCATCAATTAATCAGAGCCACTGACAAAACCAAGGCAAGCTCTTTAGCTGCTCCTCCCCCTGCTGCCAAGACTAGCCCTGTTCGGAAGTTTACAGCGGAGTTAGAAGCTGCTTCTGAGATCGGGGAAGTCGTATTCAAACGGCCAGCTTGCAAGATCAAGGTATAAAGGAAGGATTTCATATCTTGTGTGAATATAGGAAGGATTTCAAACGGCCAACTTGTTATGATAAAACTCGATAAAGAATATAGGAAGGATTTTATATCTTGTGTGAAGGAAATCGCTGCTACGACAGCTGCTTTGATTGAGGAGGAGCCTATTCTTCGGACGGTCGAACCCGAGCTCGATCTTTAGAAGGGTTCCAAGGAGCAAGGCATGCAAGTGCCTACTCAAGACCCTCAGCCAGTTGTGGCTGAGGATGCTTGACCAAAGGTGGTCAGAGAGAAGAGATCACCATCCCTTATCTCAGGGAGGATCTCTTCCAAGTTTATGATCAAGAAAACCAAAACAAGGTACGTAGAATCATGCATATTCTTTTTTCTTTACCTCGGCATTACATCGAGTGATTACCTTATTCGTATGGCTTGCAGATTAGCATCTTCGTCGAAGACAATTGAGGAGGCGGGGAAGTTTGCCCTGTCCTTGTCTACTGCTATTGAGGAGAACCGGTGGTTGTCAAATAGTCGACCATGACTATCGCGGATGTCAACGTTGACACTGCAGCACCCATGACCACTAAGGTGGTCGCTGAGGTGGAGGAGGCGCCGACGGTGGTCGTACAGCCGTCTACGACAACCATGGCTATCGGCGTAAACACTGCAATGCCCATGACCGCTGAGATGGTAGTTGTGGTAGTGGGAGGAGCAGCTTCCTAGCCAATGGCTGAAGAGCTCCTAAAGTGGCTCCCCCTCAACCTCAAACAAGTATTATCTAGGAGGAAGAACTTCCCAATTTCTTCTCTACTTTCTTTAATGCGCCCTTTGTGGCGCAACACTCACTCGATCACCTCAAGCCCCACACCCTTGCGACCTACCCAACAAAGGGCAGATCTTTGATGATGAGCGCCGTGAGAAGGTGTGGTGGACGAGGGACGACAAGCTCGATCAGCTTCACGACTCCTCGAGGGTTCTCGAAACCTTCGCTCATAGGGAGTTGAACGTAAGTATCTAGTACTTAGATATTCACATGTATATTTCCTTTTTGAGTTTCTCACCACCTTTTCAAATACAGGAGCTCTAGAGAACATGGCAACTGTGGCCGAGTACCACAGGCAGCTTCATCTCCTTTGAGAGGAGAACACCAAGCTCTCTGAGGACTTGAGGGCGTGGTAAGTCTTTTTGCAATGTAAATCTAATCTGACTGCTAGACTACCTTTCTCACATTGTTCACTAATCTTTACTTGGTACAGGAGTGACTCTCAATTTTTAGTGGCTGCGCTCGAGAATGAGAAGCTCAAGACGCTAAAACTCAAGAAGGAACTCGCCAACCTTAGGATTGGCCTTACATAGGCCAATCCTAAGAGTAAAGCCTTAGAGGAAAAGCTAACCAGTAAGTCTTCAAACAACTAGCTGCTTACTTTTTTGATTTCTCCCTTGCTTTTTCTGATTTCTTCCTTTCTCAGAAAAAGAAACCAAAATAAACAGTCTCTGCACCGAGGTCGACGAAAAGGCCAAGGTGATCGGAGCCATTAAAAAAATAAACAAGGAGAAGGAGGAGAAGGCAAATGCTAACCTTCAGAGTCTTGAAGCATGATTCTCAGGTACGGAATGTCTTCCTCTTTACTTTGATAATCATAGAAGAACTTACGACTAGTTAGTCATAAGAGGGCACTAGTTAGTCATAAGAGGGCTTACAACAAGTTGGTCATAGTAGACCTTATGACTATATCATTGTAGAAGAACTTACGATTTGAATGTCAATTTCCTGTTTGTAGGAGCTATCAAAGAAATATAAAGACTCACCGAGGACTTGACTCGAAGCGAAAAGGAGATGAAGTCGGCGAAGACAAGTCTTCTCAACAACATCAGTCTCTTTAATGACCTACTCACCAAGTTTGGTTCAGAGAAGATAAATCTTCCAGAAGACACCATAACAACTTGCGTGAGCGTGGTTAGGCTCCAAGTCAAGGCCTTAGAGAAGCATCTAGCCAATCTCAAGGTTGAGCAAATCGAGTCGATCCGAAAGGCAGTGTGTGGTGTTGTAAGCTTTGCCTTGGCAAAGCTCAAAGCAAGCAACCCGGATCAATCATTTTAGGCAATCGAGCAAGACTTCGACTGCTCTGACACCCGGGCAGCCCAATTGATCGAAGAAGTCGAACCCTTCGGGCGTAAGGTGTCGGAGGAAATGCGACTTAGCTCACCTTCTGATTAGTCGTGTAAAGTGTAATATAAAATTTTTGTAATAGACTTACTCTAAATGAATGAAAGTTTACCTCATTTTCCTCTGATGAATGAGCAGTTTTCTTTCTTTTTCCTACATCTTACCTTTCTCTTGTACTCAAAAGATGAAAGTTGCAAGAAAAAATTTTAAAGCTAAAACTTGAAGTTATGTGAATAACTCTATCTCAGCCCCTGACTATTCACTTAGTTTGTATAGATAGACTAAGCGAATAGTAATGAGACGAGTAAAACCTTTGACTACCATGGTCGAAATCGATTGTCTTATTTTGGCAGCGAATTAGTGGAATGAGTCGACGCTAGGGAGTTCCTTATAGTGGACAGAACCACATGTAGAGAGAAAAGTCTCCGACTAGGTAGTCGTTACCATACTTTGACCAGGTAGATCAAATCGAAGATGCACATGATAGTGATAGGCACATGCGAGTGATATCTCTTATATATATCCAATGTGCTTGTAGCCAACACAATTGTTTTGTGTTAGCAGCAAGAGTTAGGAACAGTGTAGCACTAGGAAGCTCCTTCTAGTGGACAGGACCACATGCAGAGAGGAGAGATTTTGACTAGCATTGTCCCCTTCTTCGGCCAGGTAAAATGAATTGAAGGTACTAGAAGTAGTCGAACAGTTATAAAAGCATTATCACTCAACAAACAAAAAATTGGGAATAACTAAACTTTTATTACCAAATATATGGAAACAATTAAACATAAAATTTACATAATTGGTCAATGTTCCAAGAGTTTGAAAGAACCTGGTCGTCCTCCGTGGCAAACCGTACAGAGGCTGATCACATAACTTTGACTACCGTGTAAGGACCGTCCCACTTGGGGGAAAGTTTGTTCCGATTAGACTAGGATTAGATTTTCTTCAATACCAAGTCACCTACAAAAGGCTGCATGGTTGGACCTTACGGTTGTAGTACTTACCCATGGCTTGCTGATAGACTACCGATCGAATTAAGGCTTGGTTCCTTTTATCTTCGAGCAGGTTGATGTCATCTGCTCGATGTTGCTCTTGATTAGAGTCACTGAAGTTCACAACCCTTGCAGACCCTATCTTTATCTCTAGAGGAAGCATAGCTTTAGCTCCAAAGACTAGGAAAAAAGTAGTTTCTCCTATTGCTCGACTAGGAGTCGTGCGAATTGCTCATAATACTAAAGAGAGTTCTTATACCCACACCCCCGAGTACTTTATAAGCTGATCGAAGACTCAGGTATTTATCCCTACATTATATGGCCATTTGCATGCTCTACCACACCATTACTTTGTGGGTAGGCCACTAAAGCATAGCAAAGCTTGTTGCCGAGTTGTTCAAAAAACTCTTGAAATTTAGAACTGACAAATTGCTTATCGTTATTCGTAATTATTCAACTTGGGACTCCAAATCAAGTAATCACACTTCTCATCATGAATCTTTTTGTGGCTTCCATCGTTATTCGAGCGATCGGTTCAGCCTCGATTCATTTTGTGAATGTATCAATAGACACAAAAAGGAACTTGAAGCCCCCGGGTGCTCGTGGGAATGGTCCTAGAATGTCTAGCCTCTAGGTCGCAAAAGGCCATGAAAGAGGTATTGTTTGTAGAGCCTGAGGTGATTGGTGTATTTGCCGGCTATGAAACTGGCATTGAACACTTCTCTTAACTAGCTCTTTGCCATCATTAAGAGCTGTTGGCCAATAGAAACCTTGTCGAAAAGCCTTATCGAGTAGCATTCTATAGGAAGCGTGAGCTCCACAGATGCCCCATGAATATCACTAAGGAGTTGTAACCCCTCTTTCTACGATATGCATCGCATAAGTACACCTTGAGTACTCCGTTTGTAGAGTACTACTTTGACCAAGGTATACATCTTGGCTTTACGAGACAAATGATCTGCTTCCAGATCGTCCTCGGGTACAGAACCCATTTGAAGATACTTGCGGATGGCAGACATCTAGGTACCTTCTGTCTCAATAGATGCCACCTCCTTAGGAGTTGTCTCTGGTTCTTTGACTAGAGATGGCTTCCAGAGTTTCTCTTGGAAGACTCCTGATGGTACTGGCGATCAGGAAGAAGCTAGCCGAGCTAACTGGTCTATGAGAAAGTTATCCTTTTGAGTGATATACTGCAAATCAAGATCGAAAAAATGCTTCTCTAGCTTACGAACTTCCGCCCAATATTGAGACAGAGTCAAGCTCGAGCACTGGTACTCTTTGATGACCTGATTCATGACTAGTTGAGAGTGTCCTCTCATGCGTAGTCGACGAATCTCGAGTGCTTTTGCAGCTCTTATGCCAGCAAACAAGCCTTCATACTTAGCTACGTTGTTCATAGCCGGAAAGAGCAATTGGATGACATACTTTAAGGTCTCTCCCGCAGGAGATTCCAAGACCACCCTAGCCCCCGAGCCACTTAACGTGAGTGACCCATCAAATTACATCGTCCATGTGTCACGGGAATCGTACTATTGGGGATCCTGAATGGGTTCAGGATTTATCCATTCAGTGACAAAGTCTGCCAAGATCTGGGATTTGATGGCCATTTGGGACACGAAATGGAGGTCGAACTCCTCATGTTCCACCGACCATTTTGCCATGTGTCCCACTGTTTCCCTACCTAGGAGGATCACTCCTAAGAGAAACTTAGATGACACAAGAATTTTGTGCACCTGAAAATAACGCCTCAACTTCCTTGAAGACATGAGGAGAGCATATAATAATTTTTGGATCTATGGGTAGCGCTCCTTAGGCCCATGCAAGACTTTGCTTACATAGTATACAGGTCACTAAACATTGTCACGTTCCGTGACTACTACAACACTTACTGCCTATGGCATGTCAAAAAGATATACAAGCAATGTCTCACCTGGTTTCAAGCAAACCAGTACGGGAGTACTCGTAAGATATCTCTTGATATCCTCAAAAGCATCGTTGGCCTCCTTCGACCACTCGAAACTATCATGTTTCCTGAGAAGCTTGAAGAAAAGGAGTCCTTTCTCACTTAGGCGTGTGATGAAATGACTTAGAGCCACCATGTAGCCAGTGAGCTTCTAAACTTTTTTCTTCATTGTCGGAGGGTGCATCTGCTTGATGGCCTTGATCTTTTTAGGCTTTACTTCGATACATCTCTCAAAAATGAGGAAACCGAGAAATTTCCCCGAAGAAACTCCGAAGACACATTTATCAGGATTAAGCTTCAAGCGATGTTTTCTGAGGCTATTGAAAGCCTCCTACAAATCTGAAATGTGATTAAGTCGTTTGACGCTCTTGACTATATTATCAACGTAGGCCTCTAGACTGCGACCTATTTGATGTATAAAGTTAGTATCAAACGCTGAAAAGTCAAACCAGCATTTTTTTTTGTCCGAATGGCATTTTGACATAGCAAAATATACCAAATGGTGTGATAAATACGATTTTCTCTTCATCTTCTGATGACATACTAATCTGGTGGTAGCTAGAGTACGCATTTAGAAAACTTAACATTTCAGAACTGGCAATAGAATCAACCAATTGATCAATGCAAGGAGGTGGGAAATCATCCTTTGGATACGCTTTATTCAAATTAGTATAGTCTATACACATGTGCCACTTACCATTAGACTTCTTGACCATTACAGGGTTAGCAACCACTTGGAGTGGTCGACTTCTCTTATAAATCCTGCTTTTAAGAGCTTGTCCAATTTTGATTTAATCGCATCTCGCCGATCTGGTGTGAATCTCTGTAATTTTTGTCTTACAGGTTTTTTATCAGGCCGTAGAGCTAGCCTATGCTCAATCACCTCCCTGGGGACTTCGGGCATGTGGATGGCTACCACGCGAACACATCTGCGTTTGCCCAGAGGAAGGTGACGAGGGCACCTTCCTATGCAAGATCAGAAACTATTCCGATACGAATGGTCTTCAAGGGCTTTGTTGGGTCCAGAGGAGCCTCCTTGACTTCCTCATTCGACTTTGATGCAGCTTTAGGCTTTCAGTGCTCGTTCGAAGGCTGCATCGAAATAGCTTCTCGAGTCAGTGGTACGCCGACCATCTCGAGGGACTTGCGGTCACATGTTAGCGCCTTTTTCTTGTCACAACAAACCGTGATGACTCCCTTGGGACCTAGCAACTTGAAACATTGATAAGCATAGTGAACGGCTATCAGAAATCTTGCCAGAGTTGGTCAACCGATGATGGCATTACAAGCCATATCGAAGTCGACCACATCAAAGGAGATTCTCTGTCCTGAAGTTTTTCGGAGAGCCGAACAATACAGGCAGGGAAATTGGGCCAATAGGTTTGGCTGAGGATCCCAGTACAATTTTGTGAAAGGAATACTGCACCGGTTTTATCTTGTGGCGAGAGACCTGCATCTCGTCTAAAGCGCTAACAAATAGAATATTCAAGGAATTGCCACCATCAATCAACACATGATTAACTTGGCAGTTGTTGATGCTGGGTTCGATGACAACCGCATATCGACCATGTCTGATCAAAGGGATTGGACAGTCACCCTGCTCAAAAGGGACAGTAACTTCCGACCACTTTGGGAAGGTATGCAGAAGGGAATCGTTAACAGTGTTTACCCCTCGTTCAACAGTCTTGTACTATCGCTTCGACTCGTACGTGGATGATCCCCCGTAGATATGCTCGATGGTGTGCTTTGGGCTCTAGAAGGGCATGTTGTCATCCTCATCCGAGTACTTCTAACCACTCGACTGCCCCACTTCCTCGATCGTAGGAAGTGGTCCCTTGTGGGAATAATAATCCTCGAGTTTTCGTTGGAACACCCGACAGTTGCTGAGGTCATGGCCCTCCTTCTTATGGATCGGGCACCACCTAGGCTTGTTGTCCTTCTGGGTGGATGCCTTACCTTTACCTCGATTGAGGTATTGCTTAGGATTACATGGCTTCTCGTCGCCTACGACCAAGACTTGTTTTGAAGAGTCACCTCGAGGCTTTTGAGCTTTTGCCTTGTTCTTGACTTTCTTCCTTTTCTTGTCACCGTTGCCTTCCCTTTTGTTACCTTGATCGGTCTGATCCAAAGTTTTTGTCCACTCAACTACCTCTGAGGTAGCCACATATCAATCAACCATTTTGAAGTGCTCAGTAACGGTGGTTGGAGGATGCAAAGCGATATCCTCGGTGAACCTCTTGTTCCAGACCCCCTGCTTAAATGCTCAGATGACAGAAGCGTTAAAGACTTCTGAAATTCAGTTACGAACGTGGCTAAAAAACCTGATGAACTCCCGGAGAGTCTCGTCATTGTTCTATCGCATCCGATGCAGGTCATCCTCCTTTCCAGGGCGATTGTACATCGCCTAGAAGTTGGCTAGTGGTAGCTCGCAGAGATGCTGCCAGGAGTGGATCGACTCAAACAGTAGTTGAGTAACCACGATTGAGCTGATCCTTTGAGCACGGTTGGGAGATAGTTGGCCATGACATGCTCATCACCCCAGCTGCTCGTACCACCGTTGTGTAGATCTGAAGGAACTCGATGGGATTCTGAGTCCCATTGAACCTCTCCATGCTAACCGATCAGAAACGAGGTGGCCAGTGAACTGCTTGAAGCTCGGGTGAGAATGCTCGACACCCGGTAACCACCTCTTGACGTCTCCTTTAAGGAAAATGGTGGTTCGGGTCATCGGGGGACCATAGTTGACAATGCCCGATAGTTGACCAGCCTGTTTGATAGTGAGCCTGATCTGTACGAGGGTAATACTCCTTGTAGTCCATCTGCCACTGCAGATTTCTCGGCTGAAGACAACATCGACCGCCTGCTTGATCGGATAGTCAATCCGGAGTTACCTGAGGAACCCTTCTTTGGTTGACTCTGTGTCCAGGTAACCACCATGAAGTACCGTCATAAATCCTACGCGGAGAGTTTCATGATCGACTGGAAGTAGTCGTGTTCATCTGACTCCTGGAATTGTGTCATCGAGGCTGCTTGAAACTATCCATCACCCTATGAAGCCTTTGCACTATGCCCTCAGCAAAGTGATCGTAGCTGGGTGCCCGTGCAAGTTCTAGAGTCAGGTTCTCGAGAAGGTCGTTGATGTACTGAAGTTACCTTGCCTCTTCAGTCTGACCCAGGCAAGGTTCTCTGAGCAGCCAGCCATCTCCTCTGAGCAGTGTTAGGATCTTCTATTTTTGAAGTAGGTTGCCTCCTCCGAGAACTGATCCTGTTCCCCGTCGGAAGTCTCTGCGCCATCCTCAAAAAAGGAGGGAGAGTGTGCTCAAGGCGAAGTCTCGCAAGAGCCGCCACTGGGAATGTGATAAGGATCTGAAGGGAGGGCCATGACCTCCTGCCTAGAGCCTTGACTTCCGGTTGAAACTGACTCATCCGAAGAAACCTCGAACAAGAGTGCAACGCAACCTAGAGTAAACCCTGCTAGATAAGGGAGCTCTGGGTTATAAGATCTCTGATAGGAGATGCACTCGGTGACTAGATGACCAGATCCTCAAAGTGCACATCCCTTGGTAATTCCAGTGAAGTGTCACCACCAGCAGGCAACGCCAGAGCCCCCGATTCTAGTTCTCCAAGATCAGCTGACACTGAGCATGTCGTTGCCACTGGTGAATTTGGACTCCGAGATGCGGAGCCATGGTCATGCTGTGAGCCACGCTCGTCATTAGACCGATTCCTGCCGCTTGGGGAAAATAAGTTCTCCTGTGGGCATATTGCTGCAGAGGGTTCGAAGCCCTCACCAGCCTTTCCCGTGGTGGGCTCCCCAGAATCTCTTAACAGATTTCCAGCGTTAGCCTCACTATCGAAAGCGAGTGGAACGTGCTCATACTCGTAGCAGGCCTCCATGTTAATGTTTGTGTAGTCCGCCAAGTTGAACCAATTCTCCTCATTCCATTCTCCTGCCATGATGAAATCAAATAGTCGAGAATTCACCAATGAGGAGTTTACCTAGGTCTTGGATGAAGCATCCCCACAGACAGCGCCAGCTATCGACGTTTTGATGTCAATCTTACATATGATTTATTGGTTTTGGGGGGAAAGCTCTCAAGGGGACCGTATGGACACGCAAGACAAGGTCATAGTGAGTTTATCTAGGTTCGGGCCTTCTCCAAAGAGAATAACAACCCTACGACCTGTGCTACTAATTATGGAGGGAAAAGTTTACAGTGTGAACTATGCAGGATTTACTACTACCTATGCTATGACTGATCTTCTTCTAGCGTAAGTCACTTGTCCCTCATCTCTCGTGATTTGCCCTTCATATAACCAGCAAAGCGATAGCAGTTGCCCCTTACCAGGAGACACCTTCTCACGTCGGGGGTTAACCGTTGTGTGGCGGTTATTGTCAGAGAGACGTGGATAGCAACCAACCGTCAGACGGCTGTTGTTAGAGAGATGCGGGTTAGATCGTGTGCAGTGTTATACACATCCTAACCAACTTATCGGATTAACTTCATTGCGGAAGCAAGTTAACCGTGGCAGGGTTAGGCGGATGATCAGCCCATAGCAATAGAACCTGCATCCAAGTAGTCGCAGAGGAGCTTACGACTAGATAGCAAAACTTATAACTAGGTAGTCGTAGAAGAACTTACGACTAGGTAGTCATAGAAGAACTTACGACTAGGTAGTCATAGAATACTTACAACTAGATAGTTGTGGTAGAACTCACGACTAGGTAGTCGTAGCGCATCTTACGACTAAGTGGTCGTAGAAGGTCTCATAGTGTGGTCGTAGCAGAATTTACGACTACCCTGTAAAGTTTCTCCCTTATCGTTAGTGGGTATATTCCGAGAATATAATAATGTAATAAATAAGAGGATTATTAAATCCTCATCAAGTTCCTAGTCAATTCAGTTTCTGCTACAATTTTGTTTGATTCTGGAGTTTCACATTCATTTGTTTCTTGGAGTTTTGCCTTGAACAATAGCTGGAAATTGTTGTTCTGAGATCCATTCTTTTGGTTCAATCCCTGGTATTCGAGTTGAGTACGAACCTAGTTTGTTCGAAAGTTAAGATAGCCATTCAAGAGGTGGAGTTCTTAGCTGATCTTGTCATGTTGAATATGCAATCTTTGGATGTGATTTTGGGAATGGATTGGCTTAATAAACACTAAGTAATATTGGATTATGAAAGCAAAGTCGTTACTCTAACCAGTTCAGATAGAGGAAAAGTAAAATTTGAAGCTAGCATGAATCAGCCAGAGAAGGTTATGGTTTGCCAGGGGTAGGGGGATCCTGTTAGAGGATATGTCTGTTGTTAAAGAGTACCTCCAATGTGTTTTCAGATTATCTTCCCAGAATTCCACCTGACCGAGAGGTTCAATTTTCGCTTGAGCTAGTACCTGGTACTTCACCGATTTCCAAGATGCCATATCAGACACCTGCCAATGAGTTAGCAAACATAATGAAGCAAATTCAGGAGTTGTTGGATAAAGATTATGTTAGACCTTGTTCGTCTCCATAGAGAGCGCTAGTGTTGTTCATCAAGAAAAGAATGGTAGTCAGCGTATGTGTGTGGATTACTGAGCACTCAATAAGGTCACTTTCAAGAATAAGTATCTTTTGCCCAGGATTGATGATTTGTTTGATTAACCAAAAGGGGCTAGAGTGTTCTCCAAGATTGACTTGTGATCAAGATACCATCAAATAAAAATTCGTTAAGAGGATATACCTAAGACAACTTTCTCAACTCGTTATAGTCTATACGAGTTCATAATGATATCCTTTGGTTTGACCAATACTCCAGCTTATTTTATATACCTGATGAACAATGTATTCATGAAGTATTTGGACAGGTTTGTCGTCATATTCATTTATGACATTTTGATTTACTCCAAGAATAAGAAAGAGCACGAGGAGCATTTGAGGCTACTTTTGCAGAAGCTCAAGGAGCATAAACTATATGCCAAGTTCAGTAAGTGTGAGTTTTGGATGAATGAAGTCGCTTTCCTAGGCCATGTTATATCAGCAGATGGAGTTGCAGTTAACCCAAAAAAATTAAAGGATGTGCTTGATTGGAAGTCACCGTCGTTAGTGACACAAGTCAGAGGTTTTTTTGGAATGGCCGGTTGTTGTAGGGGTGGCCCCCACCTAAACCCAACTAGCCTGTTGAGAAGGTTATAAACCTTTTAAATGATGTAGCTTGTCCTCGAAGGGAGGTTCGGTGTAAGGTTACGATGGTAAAGCCGCTCCTTGCGAGGGAACGCATGTGTATCATGACCAGCCCTTGGGAAAGACCCAAGAGGTCATTTGCTCACCTAACTCTCCACTACCATACCTCTCTCTCTGTTTGGTCTGTAGCCACAATAGTTGGCGCCGTCCGTGGGAACGATGGAAGTAGCCTCAAGATCGCAAGAAGAATGGCACCAAAGAAAGCTTCATCATCGGCGGCGAAAAAGAAGGAGGCAGTCGTGGCGAGGCCCCGCGTCAATACTGTTAGTGATATGCCCTAGAGGCAACATGGAGATGTTGTATATATCACATACTATGTTTATGATACATTACTTTGTTCCTTGGAATAGACATCATCATTATTGATCAATGAGTATGTGACTTATTCATGAGACTCTTAAATACTAAGATGTTGCTATTTCTAAATGATCCCTGATCGTATATCATATGAGGAACAAATATGATTCAAAGACAAAGATCAGCATATGTATTGATTGATGATCATGTCTCATGGATCATGGTATGGTGATACCAAATCAATAATATGGACATGTGTTAGTGAACATATGTTGATAGACTGCCATGAGACATCGCAGAGATTCCATGTGTCATCGCTGGTCTCAAGTAGTGTTTATGTAGAGTCCTTAGACTTGAGATCATCATGGTTCCCAACATGAGTAGTAGCTTATTTTGGGACTACTAAACACTACTCCGTAATCGGGTAGTCATAAAAGTAGTCTTCGGGTTTGCCATGAAACATGTAGTGGGATGTGAATGATCAAGATAGAATTTGCCCTCCTTATGGGAGAGATATCTCTGGGCCTCGATGTAATGGATTATGAAAGTGCATGGCCATGCCAAGGTGATTGAGGAGTCAATCACGAGTTTATAATCCATCACGGAATCGAGAGAGTGATTGAGCTATTAAGAGGATGACACAGGTCTCGCCTTGAGCTCAATCTATATCGTGAGGCAAAGGGATTCGTACATGAAAGAACATTACAGGTTCAGCCGATATGATCTTTACATATACTTTGGGGTTAATATGTCTTACTAGAGGCCGCTACTAACATGGTAACCAGAAAGGCGTTTCCGGGTCACGACCAAGTATACGTGAACCTACAGGGTCGCACGCTTAACGGGTTGGAACACTAATTCGAATATGATTCGGATATGGGCTCAATTCGGATAGAGATCCGAATAGACTCCTATTGGGCCTCGGTCCACGAGGCCCACGTGAGGAGGTCTATATATATGGAGGCGAGGGGCGGAGGGGATTCATCCCTGTTAACATCTAGCAAAACCCTAGCCGCCTCCTCCCGAGCCAAACCCTAGCTGCTCACGAGTGCTAGTACACTCGCGATCGGCGTTCCTATAGGAATACGCGTAGGCTACGGAAGCAGAAAACAAAACTTTTCTACCGCGCACCCAAGAACATCATGCTAAGGAAGGATCATGGATCGTTACCACTTAGACGCGCAGCGCAGCGGAAGAAGAATTGGAAACCGATCCAATCACGCGCCGAGGTAGTAGTGGAAGTAGCCGATCGTCCCAACAGATCGCTCTCCACGCACGCCGATCAAGATCGCAACGAGCAGCGCCTCCACCGTATCCACACGCCCGGGGGAACGCCGATCGCGAGTGTACTAGCACTCGTGAGCAGCTAGGGTTTGGCTCGGAGGTGGCGGCTAGGGTTTTGCTAGATGTTAACAGCACACCTCTCCTCCGCCCGCGCCTCCATATATAGACCTCCTCACGTGGGCCTCGTGGACCGAGGCCCAATAGGAGTCTATTCGGATCTCTATCCGAATTGAGCCCATATCCGAATCATATTCAATTAGTGTTCCAACCCGTTAAGCGTGCGACCAGAGGTTCACGATACTTGGTCGTGACCGAAACGCCTTCCGTTACCATGTTAATAGCGGCCTCTAGTAAGACATATTAACCCCAAAGTATATGTAAAGATCATATCGGCTGAACTCGTAATGTTCTCTCATGTACGAATCCCTTTGCCTCACGATATAGATTGAGCTCAAGGCGAGACTGTGTCATCCTCTTAATAGCTCAATCACTCTCTCGATTCCGTGATGGATTATAAACTCGTGATTGACTCTCAATCACCTTGGCATGGCCATGCACTTTCATAATCCATTACATCGAGGCCCAGAGATATCTCTCCCATAAGGAGGGGCAAATTCTATCTTGATCATTCACATCCCACTACATGTTTCATGGCAAACCCAAGACTACTTTTATGACTACCCGCCACGGAGTAGTGATTAGTAGTCCCAAAATAAGCTACTACTCATGTTGGGAACCATGATGATCTCAAGTCTAAGGACTCTACATAAACACTACTTGAGACCAACGATGACACATGGAATCTCTGCAGTTGTCTCATGGCAGTCTATCCAACATATGTTCACTAACACATGTCCATATTATTGATTTGGTATCACCATACCATGATCCATGAGACATGATCATCAATCAATACATATGCTGATCTTTGTCTTTGAATCATATTTGTTCCTCATATGATATACGATCAGGATCATTTAGAAATAGCAACATCTTAGTATTTAAGAGTCTCATGAATAAGTCACATACTCATTGATCAATAATGATGATGTCTATTCCAAGGAACAAAGTAATGTATCATAAACATAGTATGTGATATATACAACATCTCCATGTTGCCTCTAGGCATATCACTAACAGCTCCCACTTGCACTAGAGTCAACCATGTAGGTATCTAATACCCATTGCCCTAGTGTGAGCCTCATGCTTTGGTGGGGAAGCGGCTTTGTCAACGGATCTGCAATGTTCAAACCGCTTGTACTTTGCATATCTTCACATCTCCTCTCTCCACTATCTCACGGATGAGATGAAATCGCCGTAAAATGTGCTTGGACTTACAGTGCGATCTAGGCTCCTTGGCTTGTGCAATGGCCCCACTATTGTCACAATGAGAGTCCATTGGGCCGAGGCACTAGCCATCACACCAAGCTCGAAATAAATTTCTTGATCCAAACAGCCTCTTTGGCGCCTTCGTGCTGCTATGTACTCGGCTTCGTTGTAGAATCAAGAACCGTCACGCTTGGAACTCTTCCACTTACCGCACCGCCATTCAGGCGTAACACAAATCCAGATTGCGATCTAAAATCATCTTTGTCGGTTTGGAAGCTAGCATCGGTGTAACCATTTACAACGAGCTCTTCCTCACCTCCATAGACAAGGAACACATCTTTAGTTCTTCTCAAGTACTTCAAGATGTTCTTTACGACAATCCAATGACTTTCACCGATCTCGATCGGTATCTACTCGTAGCACTTAAAGCATACTGAAACATCGGACGTGTACAAAGCATGGCATACATAATGGACCCAATAGCCAAGCATATGGAATCGCATTCATTTTATCCCGCTCATCGGTGTACTAGGACACCGATTCTTGCTAAGATTTATACCATGTGACATAGGTAGAAAACCTTTCTTGGAATCATGCATGTTGAACCTTTTCAACACCTTGTCAATGTACGATCTTGGCTTAATCCAATTAGCCTTTTGATCTATCTCTATAGATCTTGATGCCTGAATATATGCTGCCTCTCCTAAGTCTTTCATAGAGAAACTATTTTTAATGAAGACTTAACAGATTCGAGCAAAGGAATGTCATTTCCGATCGGTAATATGTCATCCACATATAAGACCGTAAATACGAGTGCGCTCCCACTAGCCTTTTGTAAACACAAGGCTCTTCTTCGCTCTTGATGAAACCAAACCCTTTGATTACTTCATCAAAACGAATGTTCCAACTCCGAGATGCTCGCTTAATCCATAAATGGATCTTTGGAGCTTGCATATCTTTCCAACGATTGCGGATCGACAAAACCTGTGGGCTGTGTCATGTACACATCCTCACTCGATTTCCATTAAGGAAAGCTGTTTTGACATCCATTTGCCATATTTCATAGTCGAAATATGCAGCAATCGCTAGAATGATCCGAATAGACTTTAGCATTGCGACGGGCGAAAAAGTTTCATCATAATCAATACCTTGAATTTGTTTGAAACCTTTGGCCACTGTCGCGCTTTATAGATGTGAACATTTCCATCTATGTCTATCTTTTCTTGAAAACCCATTTGCATTCAATGGTTTTAACACCATCGTGGATCAACCAAGTTCCAAACTTGATTACTATGCATGGATTCAATTTGGATCTCATGGCTTCAAGCCATTTCTCGTAGTCCGGTCCCACCATTGCTTCTTCATAGGTCTTAGGCTCATCGTTGTCTAACAACAATATGTCCCGTTGTTGAGTAGTCAAGAACATGTACCTCTCAGTGCACGACGTGACCTTCGACCTACGTGGTGCCGGTGTGTCCACAACAGTTCTTCAACGCTTTGTTCATCCTGTTGTGGTTCTCAGAGGAGCTGAAACGTTATCGTGTTTCTTGAATTTCTTCAAGTTGCACTGTGCTCCCACTATCCTTTCTTGAGAGAAACTCTTTCTCTAAGAAGACACCATGCCAAGCGACAAACACTTTGCCTTCTCCTCGATTATAAAAGTAATATCCTTTTGTTTCCTTAGGATACCCGATAAAGAAGCATTTATCGATTTAGGAGTGAGCTTATCAGATTGTAAACGTTTTACATAAGCCTCACATCCCCAAATCTTAAGAAAAGACAAGCTAGGGCGTTGTCCCGTCCACATCTCATATGGTGTCTTTTCTATCGATTTTGATGGAACCCTGCTTAGTGTGAACGCGGTGTTTCAAGAGCGCACTTCAAAAAGACAACGGAAGATCACTTTGGCTCATCATGGAGCGCACCATATCTAATAAGGTGCGATTTCTCCGCTCGAGATACCCCATTCCATTGAGGTGTTCTGGCGGAGTCAATTGTGGAACAATTCCACAATCCTTTAGATGATTGCCAAACTCATGGCTCAAATACTCGCCTCCACGATCGATCGTAGAAACTTGATTGTCTTGCCTAAATGATTTTGCACTTCATTTTGGAATTCTTTGAACTTTTCAAAGGATTCGACTTATGCTTCATCGTAGATATACCCATATCTACTAAAGTCATCGATAAAAGTTATGAAGTACTGAAAACCACCTCTGTCGTTAAGCTCATTGGTCCACATACATCGGTATGTACGAGTGCCAATAAGTCATTTGCCCGCTCACCTTGACCGTGAAAGGTGCCTTTGTCATCTTGCCAAGTAAACAAGATTCGCATGTCTCTAATGATTCAAAATCAAATGAGTGCGAATACCATCTCTATGGAGCTTCGCATGCGTTTCTCATTTATGTGACCTAAGCGGCGAAGCCAAATAAACGTGGATTCAAATCATTCTGACGCTGCCTCTTTGCATTAATGTTATAGACCGTGACCCTTCAAGAGTAAGAACGTATAACCCATTCACCAATGGAGTATGACAATAGAACATATCTTTGAAATAAAGAGAACAACCATTGTCCATAGATTTAAAGTCATAACCTTCGCTTGCAAACATGAAGCGTAAATAATGTTCTTTGAAAGAGATGGAACACAATAACAATTATTCAATTCCAAAACTAATCCTGAAGGTAAAGACAATGGCATGGTGCCAACAGCTACCGCAGCAACTTTTGCTCCATTGCCAACGCCAAGATCCACTTCGCTCCTCCTCAAACTTCTACTTCTTATTAGCCCCGCAACGATTTGCAAATGTGAGCAACCGATCCGGTATCAAATACCCAAGAATTAGTGGAAGAAGTAGCAAGATTGATTTCTATAACATTTATACAGGTGGAAGTCATACTTCCTTCTTCTTCTCAAGATCCTCCAAGTACTTTGGGCGCCTTTTCCAATGTCCCGATTGCTTACAGAGTAACAATCTGCATCGAGATGAGCATCGCCTTTCTTGTCTTTCTTGGCCTTAGAACCGCTCGCGATCGCATCGAGCTTTCTTTCTTTTGACCGCGATTCTCTTGACATAGGGCTTGCCCTTGCCTTTCTGCATCATCATCACATGATTGCTGCTTTTCTTAATGCTTTCTCGGCAGATTTTAGCATCCCATGCAACTCACCAGGTCTTGTCAAGATTGTTCATGTGAAAGTTCATTATGAATGGCTCAAAGCTCGGGGAGCGATCGAGAATCACATCGAGAGCCAACTCTTGGCTAAGGGAAAACCAAGCTTTTCCGCACTCTCAATGTAACCAATCATCTTAATCACATGAGGGTGACGGATTCCCTCTCGCAAGCTCGCACGCAAATAAGGACTTTGAAGTATTGAACCTCTCACCCTTGCTTGGTTCTCAAACATACCACGTAGCCCCACAATGATATTGTAGGCATCCGTGTTCTCATATTGCTTCAAGCTCAGAGGACATTGTGGCAAGCATGAGACAGCTCACATCAAGGCAATCATTCGTGTGCTTATCATAAGCTCTCCGTGCAGCCACAGTAGCATTATCAGGCAAGTCTTCGGGGTAAGGAGACTCAAGGACATACTCCTTGCGCTCTTGCTTGAGAACAATTCTCAAGTTACGATACCAATCCAAAAAGTTTGTTCCATTGAGTTTTTCTTTCTCAAGAACAGATCGCAAATTAAAAGTACTGGATGCGGCGTTAGCTGACATGATCTACAACACAAGAATATGCAAAGTTTAGCACTATGTTTATGTTCATCTTTTATTAAACTATTTAGCAAAAGACTCCCACTATGAGTTTTGCAACAAAACTCCTCTAAGTTACATAGTGGGTAAAGATCCTCATTTCACTAATTCCTAGTGAGCTTTGGCATCACGGCTAGAAAACTAGTGACATGGGTAAGCAACACTTTGCTAATCACATCCCTATGTGACTCTACTTTGGGTGACATTAGTATGCCTCGCCCCAATCTATGCCCCAAGGTCCAAAACTATTTTGATAACCTTGTTAAGTAAACCAAATGCTTCCGCATGTAGATGTCCGACATCTACCCCAAATGATGATGATAACCGATGGCACTCTACTTTGGTAGACCTACCATGCGGTGATCATTATCTTTTGGTGCAACATATGGAAGGGCATTAACACCTAATTTTAAGAGGGATTCTATCCTACCAAAGCAACATATCACATATATCATTGCATAAGAATAAGATAGATAACATCATAGATAAACACATTTAACTGTGAAGTAGTATGGCCCAAAATTGGTGATATCCATCTCCAAGTAGGTGTAGACGATCTCCATCCTCCACATCACTACTTTAGGCCACCATGCTTAAAAGCTTGTAACCTCAAAACTAGGCTACTACCTATAATAGCTAGAAATTGAAGATTACAAAGATAGATTCAAGCATTAAGGTCGACACGCAGGTCGTTAAATACAATATATACAGCTAACAATAGCTGAAATAATCATGACACGCAGGCCATGAACGAATGTTACATGCATCACATACATCTCATACATTCAAATAAGCTATAGGGCCATACTATTCACATCATTCTCTGCAAAAACAAGTTAGACGTAGAATCGCATTCTACCTAACGATGTGAACCCAAGACGCTATACAAGGGGGGATACACACGGCGGTCCCATCTATGAAATCGCTATGAAAATCTTATCGAGCCGATCAAATCAACCCAAATTCGAGCCATTCAAAATGTCTCAATTTTCATTAGATCAATCATATTGATCATCGCGATCGGTATACTTGAGGAGACCACAACACAAGACCTCGATCTGTTGGCTCGATCTACTGATTGTGCGCGCAGTTAGCCCCGATGGTGATTCCACCGGTAGGGGCAAGTCGCGCAGACATCAAAGAAGGAGCACGAACTAATCTTTTTGGCCTTATGATGCTATCAACTCATACCTATTTCAACCCCTTATGACCGATTGATCTCATCAACCCGTGCTACCTGATTTAGACTGTAATAGATCCAATCTACTACTATCGCATATCAACATATGCGCGATCCAGATTGCAAACTAAGCAAGATGGCTCTGATACCACTATAGGAATACGCGTAGAGCTACGGAAGCGTAAAACAAAACTTTTCTACCGCGCACCCAAGAACATCATGCTAAGGAAGGATCATGGATCGTTACCACTTAGACGCCGCAGCGCAAATGAAGAAGAATTGGAAACCGATCCAATCACGCGCCGAGGTAGTAGTGGAAGTAGCCGATCGTCCCGAACAGATCGCTCTCCACGCACGCCGATCAAGATCGCAACGAGCAGCGCCTCCACCGTATCCACACGCCCGGGCCGAACGCCGATCGCGAGTGTACTAGCACTCGTGGCGCAGCTAGGGTTTGGCTCGGGAGGTGGCGGCTAGGGTTTTGCTAGATGTTAACAGCACACCTCTCCGCCCCTCGCCTCCATATATATAGACCTCCTCACGTGGGCCTCGTGGACCGAGGCCCAATAGGAGTCTATTCGGATCTCTATCCGAATTGAGCCCATATCCGAATCATATTCGAATTAGTGTTCCAACCCGTTAAGCGTGCGACCACAGAGGTTCACGTATACTTGGTCGTGACCCGAAACGCCTTTCCGGTTACCATGTTAATAGCGGCCTCTAGTAAGACATATTAACCCCAAAGTATATGTAAAGATCATATCGGCTGAACTCGTAATGTTCTCTCATGTACGAATCCCTTTGCCTCACGATATAGATTGAGCTCAAGGCGAGACTGTGTCATCCTCTTAATAGCTCAATCACTCTCTCGATTCCGTGATGGATTATAAACTCGTGATTGACTCCTCAATCACCTTGGCATGGCCATGCACTTTCATAATCCATTACATCGAGGCCCAGAGATATCTCTCCCATAAGGAGGGCAAATTCTATCTTGATCATTCACATCCCACTACATGTTTCATGGCAAACCCGAAGACTACTTTTATGACTACCCGCCACGGAGTAGTGTTTAGTAGTCCCAAAATAAGCTACTACTCATGTTGGGAACCATGATGATCTCAAGTCTAAGGACTCTACATAAACACTACTTGAGACCAACGATGACACATGGAATCTCTGCAGTGTCTCATGGCAGGTCTATCCAACATATGTTCACTAACACATGTCCATATTATTGATTTGGTATCACCATACCATGATCCATGAGACATGATCATCAATCAATACATATGCTGATCTTTGTCTTTGAATCATATTTGTTCCTCATATGATATACGACCAGGGATCATTTAGAAATAGCAACATCTTAGTATTTAAGAGTCTCATGAATAAGTCACATACTCATTGATCAATAATGATGATGTCTATTCCAAGGAACAAAGTAATGTATCATAAACATAGTATGTGATATATACAACATCTCCATGTTGCCTCTAGGGCATATCACTAACAGTTCCAGCCCCGGACGTGTGGATACCGGTGGAGGCGCTGCTCGTTGCAGTGCTGATCGGCGTGCGTGGAGGAGACGATCTGTTCGGGACGATCGGCTACTTCCACTACTACCTCGACGCGCGTGATTGGATCGGTTTCCAATTCTTCTTCACGCGCAAGGCGTCTAAGTGGTAACGATCCATGATCCTTCCTTAGCATGATGTTCTTGGGTGCGCGGTAGAAAAGTTTTGTTTTCTGCTTCCGTAGCCTACGCGTATTCCAATAAATACCAGCGCTTCAGCATCGGTGGTCGGGGGTGCAAATGACGATGCTCATCGCGCGACTATCGGCCCCGCCACCACCGACGCCACCGACCCCGTCACCACCGACGCCACCGACCCCGCCACCACCGATGCCATCGACCCCAACGACACCGGCCGGGTGCTAGGGAGCGGTGGCCCCGACGCTCGTCGAGGCGCGACCACCGTCCCTACACCCGGTGCGGGAGCACCAAGCGGCCTCGCCGATGGCCAGGGGCCCGCCGTCAACGCCGAAATCCACCGTGCGACATGATGAGCAACCCGAGGACACAAGCGGTGGTTGCGGCTACCTCAGCCGTGCGACCGGATGCCCCCATTGCCCCGTCTACGCCCGCAATGGAGAACGACCTGTTGGCCGCCCTCAGCACGCTCCAGCAGGAGTTGGCGGATCTCCGGGGGGCCGTGCGGAGAATGCAAGAGGCTCGGAGTCAGCTGCCCCCGCTGGTGGTCGCGTTGGAGCCCGCGCCCGAGAGGGCGAACAGCCGTGATGCCCCCACATCTAGCTGCGCTTCGCTACGACGCGTGGACCCGGAATCCCCGCTATCGATGGGCCTACAGCAGGCAGCGTGGCCAGAGGATTTCCAATTCCCCAGCTCCATCATGTCGTACAAAGGCGACACGGATCCCCGAGAGTTCGTGCATGTGTATGAGACCGCTATCGAGGCGGCAGGCAGAGACGACACCACCAAGGTGAAGGGGCTCCCGCTCGCGTTGCAGGGAGTGGCGCTCTCTTGGTTCTTCACCATCGAGCCGAACTCCATCTACGCGTGGGAGCAGGTTCACGACCGCCTCTACAACAACTTCCAGGGGAACTACGTCGAGCGTGTTGACGCGGATCAGCTCTTCGCAATCAAGCAAAAACCATTGGAAAGCCTCCGCGAGTACTTCAAACGCTTCGCGAAGGTCCGCTGCCAGGTCAAAGATGTCAATGAGACAACAATTATCAATGCAGCGGTACAGGGTCTTGCCCGGGGCTACTAGTCGAGTACAACGCGCGAAAGCCAATCAAGACAGTGGCGAAGCTCTTCGACAAGATGGAGGAGTACGCCTGGGCGGAAGAAGATGTGAGGCGACGCCAGGACAATGAGGCCGATGCCGATCCAGCGGAAGGTGTCGCGAAGAGCGCCGACCCGTTGAAAGCAGGTTCCTCGCGGAGCAAGCGTAGGCAGGAGTCGTCGAAGGACGCCTCCCAGCGCAAGGACGCGCCGGCTGACAAGCCTCAGCGCGGCCATCAGACGTCCCGGCGAGCCCGCTACGTCTTCGATGTCGAGGGCGGATCGAAAGACAATGCCCCCGCCAGTCGCGGGGCCAGAGCTCGACGAAGTCAGGGGCGAGGCCGAGGCTGGGGCCGCGACGGTTGGGCCCACGCGGAGTATGGCGACCAACACCGCCCACAGTGGTGCGAGGTGCACGGCCAAGGCAATCATGACACCTGCTCTTGCACCACCATCGCGGCGCTTCGGCAAAGCGTCGCTAGAGACAGAGATCTCGAGGCGCGCCCGCCCGTCGTGGCGCACGTTCAGCAACCACTGGATGGTCCCCTAAGGATTCAGGATCAGGAGCCACAGCCTCAGAAGGGTCCCCGGCGAATGCAATTCCCAGGTGCCACAGCCCCAGGAGAGCCCCCTGCAGATCCATGCCCTTGAGGGCGCTCTGCGCAGGGTCATCAACGTAATCTCCGGAGGCTCCTCCTTAGAGTTCGCCTCAGAGTGACGATGCATGGCCTACGTACGGAGGCTACACCACATAGCGGCGTACCCGGCTCATGCACCGCAGATTGGGCACAGCATGCGATCACCTTCACGCCAGCCAACGCCAAAGGTGTGGAGTTCCCCCATCAGGATCCCCTAGTCATCCAGGTCGCGGTTGCTGGATGCGACGTCCGGCGTGTTCTGATCGATGGGGGCAGCTCCGCGAATGTTTTGTTCGCACAGGCCTTCGACCAGATGGCGATCCCCCGGAGTCGCCTAGGCCCCTCAAGAGTTCCGCTGCAGGGCTTCGGAGGTCAGCCACTATTAGCGCTGGGCCAAATATATTTACAGGTCTCCTTCGGCCAAGATTACAACGTGGTGAGCAGGGACGCCACCTTTGATGTCGTCGATATCCAGTACCCCTACAACGCCATTTTGGGGAGACCGACCCTTAATTCCTTTGGGGCAGTACCACACCATAGCTTCCTTTGTGTGAAGCTTCCGGGCCCACGAGGTGTCATCACCGTCCTCGACGATCAGCATGTGGCTCGACACCTGGAGCATGGAACCCAAAGCCCATGCCTGGGAGCCCAGTGCGGCCCTTAGGTCAGGCGCACCCGTACACGCCCTGCAGCAGCCCAAGCACCAGAGGCTTCGCACCTCACTACCACGACAACGAGTCCAGTGGTTAGTTCATAACCTTTTGTACTCGCTCACCCGCGCAAATAGGAATTTAATAAAGTTCACCATTTGCGAAGCTATTCATGCCCCCCACCAAAAATGTGCGGAGGCTTGCCTCCGCACGCACTCCCCGGAGTATAAAAAAGATGCGGACGTTTTCCCTGCGCACTCTACTGAGTATAAACAAGACACGGAGTTCCGCGCACGCGTCAGTATTACTGCCACGCATACTCCCTGGAGTATAAAGATGTGGTCGATGTTCCCACGCACCGCACGGAGACTCACCTCCGCACACGCACCGCACAGAGACTCACCTCCGCACACGCACCGCACGGAGACTCACCTCCACACACGCACTCCACGGAGGTCTACCTCCGCACGCACTCTATGGAGTATAAATAAGACGTAGCGTTGAGGTCCGCCTCCGCACGCACTCTACGGAGTATAAATAAGACGTAGCGTCGAGGTCCGCCTCCGCACGCACTCTACGGAGTATAAATAAAACGTAGCGTCGAGGTCCGCCTCCGCACGCACTCTACGGAGTATAAATAAGACGTAGTGTCGAGGTCCGCCTCCGCACGCACTCTACGGAGTATAAATAAGACGCAGCAGGAGGACGCCTCCGCGCGCACTCTACGGAGTATAAATAAGACGCAGATGTTTTCCCTGCGCACTCTACTGAGTATAAACAAGACGCGGATGTCCCGCGCGCGCGATGGCGTACCCTCCGGAGCTTAAGTAAGCCGTGGTTGATAGTCCCACGTATTCTCCGGAGTACAAACAAAGACGCGGATGTTTTTCCTGCGCACTCTACTGAGTCTAAACAAGACACGGACGTCCTACGCGCGCGATTGGCGCACTCCCGGAGCTTAAGTAAGTCGTGGTTGATAGTCCCATGCATTCTCCGGAGTACAAACAAAGACGCGGATGTTTTCCCTGCGCACTCTACTGAGTCTAAACAAGACGCGGATGTCCCGCGTGCGCGATGGCGTACCCTCCGGAGCTTAAGTAAGCCGTGGTTGATAGTCTCACGCATTCTCCGGAGTACAAACAAAGATGCGGATGTTTTCCCTACGCACTCTACTGAGTCTAAACAAGACGCGGACATCCCGCGCGCGCGATTGGCGCACTCTTTGGAGCTCAAGTAAGTCATGGTTGATAGTCCCATGCATTCTCCGGAGTACAAACAAAGACGCGGATGTTTTTCCTGCGCACTCTACTAAGTCTAAACAAGACGTGGATGTCCCGCGCACACGCTGGTTTTAGCACCACGCGTACTCTCCGGAGTATAAATAAGACGTGGACGGTATTCCCACGCACTCGCCGGAGTCTGCATACAACGGCGCACGGGCACCAGAGGCTCCTCACGCCTCCAGCAAACCGCGGGCACCGCATGGACGGGCGCCAGCAAGTGTAGGAGCGAGGCACATGAGCTCAATGGCCTGCGCCTCTACGGAAGAGCCGAGAAACTAGATGCGCTCAGCGAAAGCGCCCATGCAGGCGCGAGCCTCCAGCGCGGAGCGATGCCCCAGCGGACGCCCAGAACCATTGACGTTCGAGCTCGGGACGCAGCATCGCCCCAATAAGGCGCCGCAAGACGGAGAGCGCCAAAGGCCCCCCAGGGTGTACCGCCCCGAGCTGGAGAAATCGGCGCCCGTCCTTGTAGCAGCACGGCCCCCTGCAGCACCGCAAGCCCCAAGCCCCCCTCCTCCCCTCATCCCAAGCGCCCAATAGCCAAGGGAGGAGACTGGGGGAGAGAACAGGCGCCCGTACGAAACAGCACGGTGGGACGTGGCCTCATCGGCGCGCCATAGCAGTCTACTCCTGAAGCTAGGAGCGGCCTTGATGAAGTACAAGTGAATTGCTCACTACCCTGCACCAACCGCGGCTCTTCGACGCACGGGCGAGGGGAAAACACATCGCGGCGTCGCATCCCCCCACATGGGTGGGATGTCCGACCCCGCGATCGCCCAGGCGGCATCAGCCGCGTTCCAGAGCCCTCCACGCTACTGGGCGAAGCTGGGACACACCGAGGATGGCAATTTCGCCAGAAGTTGTGGGGGTGCGATGTCTGGGAAGGCGAGTGCCGCTCCACTTGACCACTCGCCCCATTTTTAAAGAGCCCCAGAAGCAAGACCGCGGACATTACGCCTCAAGAGTCCCATTGCCCACCCCAGGGGCGCGTGGTGCGATAGTGTTGCCCCACTCCACTTACAGGGCTCCACCAGCTACACTCCACGCGTCCCCCCTATCCTGCGGGGCCCGAAGCAATGGACGATGGCCAAGGGACACCTCCCTCGCAGCCGTACAGTGCCATGTGCGGACCTTCGTTGATCCCGCCTCAGCTGTCCCATCGGCATCTGGGAATGCAGCGAAACAGTGGCGCCCGTGAGGTCCCCCATTGACCACCTGGGACAAGACTTACGAGGCTAGGTCCCTGTCCCTCCCCAAGCTTATCTTATCCTGCCCAGCAGTGGGGACGGAGCTCTCACGCGTCTACTTCGACTAGGCGCCAGCTCCGCTGCCACCACTTCGGAGGGTAGGGGACGGAGCGCTCGCGCGTCTACTTCGACTAGGCGCCGCTCCGCTGCCACCACTTCGGAGGGTAGGGGACGAAGCGCTCGCGCATCTACTTCGACTAGGCTCCAGCTCCACTGCCACCACTTCGGAGGGTAGGGAACGGAGCACTTGCGTGTCTACTCCGACTAGGCACCAGCTGCGTTGCCACCACTTCGGAGGATAGGGGACGAAGCGCTCACGCGTCTACTTCGAATAGGCGCCAGCTCCACTGCCACCACTTCGGAGGGTAGGGGACGGAGCGCTCGCGCGTCTACTCTGACTAGGCGCCAGCTCCGCTGCCACCACTTCGGAGGGTAGGGGACGGAGCGCTCGCGCGTCTACTTTGACTAGGCGTCAGCTCCGCTGCCACCACTTCGGAGGGTAGGGGACGGAGCGCTCGCGCGTCTACTTCGACTAGGCGCCAGCTCCGCGCCTACCCCAAGCGTCTACCCCAACTAACCAACAAACCCCGTAAGAAAGGCACAAGGCGGACGCATCCAAAAACGACGGCGGGGACGAATGTTCCGGTTTGTCTACCACGCTGCTACAAAGTTCTTGCAAAACCCACCTGGACGACCTTTCGCACCGAAGTCTCGCCCGCCGAGGGTCGATTCGCCCAGAAGTTGACTGAGTCTTCGGCCCGCCACCAACGATGTAAACGGCGCCGGGTTAGAACGTCAGAAATCAGTAGCAGGTCCCCATCGGGCAGCTGCTCGGAACAAAGTGGCACGATCGATCAAATAAGCGAAGCAATTTTTACTTCATTTGCAGCATGGAGTACATAAGGTTACAACACACACCGGCATACAAGAACCCGGGGTCACACCTGCTTTGAGCCGTCAGCCCCGTCATCGTTGCGCCGGGCAACTTCATGTAGCCACTCGCCAAGGTTCCCCTTGCCGTACATGTTCCACCGCAGCTCCACCTTCGCCGCGGCCTCCCCGATGTACTCCCAGATCCGTTCGTGAAAAAAACAAACGGCGAGCCGAACGGCGCGCACAGCACCAGACATCACCCCGGCCCCAGTAGGCATCTCCAGCTGCGCATCGCCCAATTCGTCGACATGACGGCAACCCCGGTGTCGGAGAAGGGCACACGCCAAACACGCAGTCACATAGGAGCAGTGATTGCCAAAGGAGTCGCGGCCGCCTGAGCAAGATCGGCCGCTTCCACAATCTGTCGAAGTGTCCATGAAAGCTCTTTGGGTCCGAAGGAGCGGGGCGCCACCTCGGCAACGAGATTTTCAAGGGTACCTTTCAGGGCCAGCATAGCCTCCCACGCTGTCGCTGAGGCGGCACCCAGCGCCTCATCCCGCTCCCTCAGAGACGCAGGAAGGCGGCCGTTCTCTTCCTCCAGTACGGCAACCTGCTGGAGCAACCCGTCACGCTCCACCACCGCCGCCTGCCGAGTCGATGCCACAAGCTCCGTGGCATATGGACGGCCCCCGCGTGTTCCGCTTCCAGGAGCCGCATGCGGTCATCCTTAGCGGAATGCGCCTCCTCTGACGAGCGAAGAGCTCCTTCGACGGCGCACAGCCGGTCCTCTAAGGCTTCCCGTTCCCAGACATGGGCCGCCTGCAACGCCCTGCTGAGGGCGAAGGTCTACACGATAAAGCAATCAATACACCCCCAACAGCCACATGCTGCTCAGGGTCAGGCACTTACCCTCAGTTCGGAGACCTCTAGCACCCCCTCAAGCAGTCCAGGCCCACAAACTTGCAGCGCATCATGGTCTAGGCTCGCGGCCGCGCTATTCGTGGCCCCTCGCCACGCTGCCATCACCTCCGCTCGAGGGATGAAGTCTGCTAGACGTCGGGCGGCATCTGTGGCGATAGCCTCGCCGGCGCCAGATGCCCCTTCCAGGCGACGGTCCTCGGGCTGCGAGGACCGCCCACGTTCTGGGGACCATGTTGCTGCAAGGGGATATGGCGGTCAGCCTCGTGAAGGCGCAGCGGGTCGCACCAACCAATGTATGTTTACCTTCAACCCCTCTCGAATTCGCAAGGATCTCAGCATCCCCAGCCCCCCCCCCCCGGTCCGGAGGGGGGCCTCCGTGTCGGAGCTTAGCTCCACCAAGACCTCTCCCCCGGTACCTGTAAAACTGATCAGGGCCGCGGGACTACCGAGGCACTCGGTGTTAGAGTCGGAGTCCCATAGGGCTCCGACCTTGCTCGCTACAACAAACCCCCCCACCGAGCGAAGGGGCGATTGTACGCGGGGTCGCTTCGCCTTTGGGGAGCAAGGGGATGGCCCCGCCTCGGAAGCCCCTACAGGAGGAAGTTCCACCGCCATGAGGACAGACCCCGCCCCAGCACCCTCCACGGGCGAGGCTCCGCCTCAACGTCGATCGCCGGCAAAGCAGCACCCGCGCTTGCCTCCAACTCGACATGTTTCGCTAAGTCGGAACCCACGCCCGCTGGTACACCCTCCCCCGTGGAGCCGCGGAGAGGTGGACTTGGGGCCAGAACAGCACGCTCTGCCACCCTAAGGCCCAAGGCTTCGCACACACGGTTCAGCCGCCCCAGGCCTGCCTCCGCGGTCGCAGCTGTGCGGAGCGTGTGTTCCCTGGCCATGTACGGTCCGAGGAATGCACCCATCGCACGCTCCACGTCTTTTAGGGAAGCACCTACGAGGGGCACAAGGGCACGTTATCAAACCAACAGCCCCGGGGCATAGCATACGAAGGCAAGCACCAGCACAACTTACGCGGACCGGAGGGTCTCGGCAGCGAAGACACAGACGGGCGGACGTTGTCGCACCGAAGCTTCCCAGGGGTAACACGCCACTCCGCGGCAAGCGGCGCCACACCATATATGATGAACTCCTCAGTGAGGTCGCGCATATTGAAGCGGGCGGTGATCCCCACAAGCCTTCGTGCTATCCACTCATCATCATCGTCTACTCGCACGTCGGACATGATGTTAACCGTCACCAGCCGTCCCGAACACTCAAGACCGCTACCGCTCCCCACGCGGTGGTAGAACCACCGCCTCATCCAGTCCGGCTCCCACTCCGCCCAACTGGACTCCGCGGGAAAAATCTTCTCGCCGCTGCCGAAGACGGGCAATGCCCAGTCCCCCTACTCCTCCGCCGCACACCGGACATCGTGGAGAAATGCAAACAGCGACGCGGTCGGCCAGCATGCCTCCGTGCACAGCGCCCAGCTGTACACGGCAAGACGAGCTATCACGTTCGAGGTTATCTGCGCCAGCTCAAGCCCGAAGGCCCGTAGGACGTCCCCGACAAGTCTGGCAGCCGGAATGCGTAACCCAGCCTCGAAGTAGGCGACGAATACGATAGCCTCTGACATTTTGGGGTGCGGTTCGGTCTCATCGCCCGCGGGCAATCGCACCTCCCGACGGTCCGACAGCTTCCCCTCATGCAGAAGGCCACGAATCGTCTCTTCCGTCACCAGCGTCGAGCCCAGGATGCGGGAGCACGATCCCCCTACTCTCTCTGCCGCCGTCTACCACTTGTCCACAGGTGCGGAGCTGCGCCCCTCGAGGGTGTACCTCACCTCGAGCGGCGACGCCCGCCGAAAGACGATGTTGTCATCAGCCGTCTACGCGCGCGCCCCGTTGTATGCCATCGTTCTCCTAGAGCTTCGAGGCGTGGGAGGAAGCAAGGAAGATAACAGATTGGGGTGTGTGACTGGGAGCTAGAAGGCAAGGCGATGAAGATGCAAGTGGCGTAACGTAAGGGGTATTTAATACCCCTGTGTCTCCCACGCCATCGATGAACATAACTGCTGGGAGGCGAACCACCACCTTTCCACGATCGCCACCGTAGTGGCACACCTACCTGTGTGCGCCACGCCCGGTCAAGCGGCGGTCGCACCAAGGGGCCTGGCAGCGCACGGCGCGCTAATAGTGCCCCGCCACGTGTCTGCTCGGGAATCTATGCAAAATAACCTGGCTCCGCCTTCGGCGTCATCTTCGCCTTCGCAAGGCAGTCCTGAGTCTGCCCCCGACGGTGACACGCACCCACGCGCCGGAGAGGTGCGCCAGAAGACGCCCCCCGCCTCGGGGAGCGCTCGCAGAGCAGTCCATTTAGCGAAGTCTGCGCCTATAAACGCAGAGCCAGCCAGCGCTGCGCGCCCAAGACGCGCCGGTCAGCCGGATCATCGTGCGGTCGGCGCGCTCGTATGCAGCACAAAGCAGAGTTCAACCACTCACAGCGCAACGGCCTCCTTCCCCCGCGAGCGCGCGGCGGTCAGCGGTCGTCGGCATATTACGCTCGAAAATAGGCCTCCCTCAGTTCATCAACACGGCAATATTCCTCTGCATGTTCATGAACTGAGGAAGGCATATTTTTGAAATCAAAGACCATCTCAGCTACGCCCGGAAGACGCTACGGCCCTCCTGCTGTGTATATATACAGCTGTCCCCCGCGCACAGAAGCGCAATCGGCGGAAGTCAAAGCATCGCCCACGCGTGGAGAAGCGCAATCGGCGGAAGTCGAAGCATCGCCCACGCGTGGGGAAGCGCAATCGGCGGAAGTTGAAGCGACGCGGTCGCCCATGCGCGGAGAGGCGCAATCGGCGGAAACCGAGGCGGCACGGTCGCTTATACACCTGCGACGTCCCCGCTTGATCGCATTTGCGCACATGGCCGCGTCGACGAGGTCTCCGCCCTCGCAGGCTAGATACGACTCCGCCAAGGGACCCCAGCTCTGCCTTCTGCGAAGCCTTCGCCTCAGCGGACCGACTCCGACTCCGCCCTCGACGAGACCTTCGCCCCCACAGGGCAACCCCGCGTCCACCATCATCTCTGCCACTTCAACACGCAGCCGCACGTCCGCACGCCGCGCCAGAAGGCGCCCCTTCCACTCCGGTGGCTCGGGACAACCCCGGCGCTTGCTGCACATTATACCTCTTCACTCCTACCACAACCGTTTTTGTATTCTAATGTGTCCCATGCCTTTCTATGGATGCTAGGTTGCAGAGAGCACTGGCACAGCGGGTCAGTCGGCGGGAGTCCACACTGACCGACGTGAAGCCAACCGCTAGAAAGGCACGCGCACTCGCGGTCGTCCGACCGCACACAGCGCCCCGGCCACCGTCACCTCAGGGCGTAATGCCCCGGTACGCCCCAGGATCGGAGGAAACCTCAAATGCAACGCCCGATACTTCTTCATCAGCGCGGGGCGCGAACCTTTCTGCCAACTCAAGAATGTACCTTCTTCCATCCACAAGCATGCACAAGAGCACCTCGGCTGACGCTAACCCTGTCGCATGCTCGTGAGCGGAAGAGATATATTCTTGAGACAAGCCGTCCCAACAATCCTTCGTCACGCCGCTACGGCCGCATATATAGCCGCACTCGGAAGCGCAACCAGCGGAGGCTCAACCGTCACGGCCGATCACATGTGTCCCACCAGCGGGAGTCGGACCGACGTGGTCGCTCACACGCATGAGACGCCCCAACCTCCAACACCTGCCCCCTCCTCCCACATCAGCGAGGTCTTCGCCGCCGCAGCACAGTCGTCGAGGTCTTCGTCTTCGCAGCGCAGATGCGACTCCGCCCGTGACCGCCCAGTGCAAGACTTCGACAACGGCTCCACTATAGACCCCCGGCTTTGACTCTGCTTCGCCCACAATCACACAACGTCATAGGCCGTAGGGACGAAGGGGGCCAAAGGGCTCGGCAACATGGCTTCGGCCTGTGAAGCCCTTCACCATGAGAGGCTCCTGTTGTAGGGATGGCCCCCACCTAAACCCAGCTAGCCTGTTGAGAAGGTTATAAACCATGTAAATGACGTAGCTTGTCCTCGAAAGGAGGTTCGGTGTAAGGTTATGATGGTAAAGCCGCTCCTTGCGAGGGAACGCATGTATATCATGACCAGCCCTTGGGAAAGACCCAAGAGGTCATTTGCTCACCTAACTCTCCACTACCATACCTCTCTCTCTCTGTTTGATTTGTAGCCACAACACCGGTTATTACCGTCATTTCATTGAAGGATTCTCCAGTGTCGCCAGACCCCTTACACAACTGTTAAAGAACGAAAGGACATTTGTTTGGATGCCAGAGTGTGAGAAGAGTTTTCAAAAACTAAAGGAGTGTTTAACTACAGCCTAGTGCTAGTATTGCTGGACATTAGTAAGGATTTTGAGATATACTGTGATTTCTCAAGCAAAGGTTTGGGATGTGTGTTGATGGAAGACAAAAGAGTAGTAGCTTGTGTTTCACGTCAGTTGAGGCCACATGAAGAGAATTACCCCACTCACAAGTAGTGCATGCTTTAAAGTTTTAAATGGATCACAAAAGTTTAAAGTACATCTTCACTAAAGTCGATCTTATTCTTAGGCAAAGAAGGTGGTTGGAGTTGATAAAAGATTACAATATTGTGATACATCATCACCCAGAAAAGGCCAATGTGGTAGTAGATGCTTTGAGCAGAAAGATTTATTGCAATACAATGATGATCAAGGAGAATCAGCTAGCTTTGCATGAGAAATTTTAGAAGCTTCGCTTGAAGTTGGTTGAGGAAGGATTCTTAGCCACAATGGAGTTACAGCCGACTTTAGATAGTCAGATTCGTCAAGCTCAAACAGAAGATAAAAATATCTAGCAGATCAAGACTAACATATATAAGGGTAAAGCATCAGGTTTTATAGAGGATGAAAAGGAACCTTGTGGTTTAAGGAGTGTTTGTGTGTGCCAAACAAAAAGGAGTTAAAAGAGTTATTACTCAAGGAAGCACATGAGTTGTTGTACTCAATCCATCTAGGTAGCACAAAGATGTATCAGGATATCAAAGACATATATTGGTGACCAAGTATAAAGCGTGAGATATTAGAGTATGTTGCACTTTGTGATGTGTGTCAAAGAGTAAAGACTGAGCATTAGAGACCAGTAGATTTGCTACAATTGCTGAGGATTCCCGAGTGAAAGTAGGAAGAAGTTGGTATAAATTTTATTATAGGATTGCGTAAGACCAAGGAAGGATTTGATTCAATTTGGGTAATTGTGGATCATTTGACAAATATTGCTCATTTTATTCTGGTTAAGACAACCTATGCAGGTGATAAATTGGCAGAGTTATATATGTCAAGAATTGTGAGTCTACATGGCGTGCCCAAGAAAAAAGTGCCAGATCATGGATCGTAGTTCACTTCATGATTTTGGAGGGGAGTTTCTATGAAGCTATTGGTACTTATTTGAATTTTAGTATAGCATGTCATCTTCAGACCGATGGTCATACTAAGCGAGTAAATCAGATTCTTGAGAACATGTTAAGAGCTTGTATGCTAAATCATGGAGCCAAGTGGGATAGTTGTTTGCTTTTCACAGAGTTATCTTACAACAATAGTTACCAGGTCAGTTTGCAAATATCACCGTTTGAAGCTCTACATGGCAGAAAGTGCAGAACCCCTCTCAATTGAAAAGAGACGGGGGAAGGCCAAGTTTTTAGGCTAGATTGTTTAAAGGAAGCAAAGGAAAATGTTCGATTAATCTAGGAGAGGTTAAGAAGTACACAAGTTAGACAGAAAAGCTATGCAGATACTCATCATCGAGAGTTGAGCTTTGAGCTAGATGATTATTTGTATCTCAGGATCACTCCATTCAAAGGTGTTAAGAGGTTTCAAATAAGAGGAAAGATTGCACCAAGGTATGTGGAACCTTTCAAGATATTAAATCACAGAGGACAGGTTGCTTACCAGTTAGAGCTATTTGTGACCTTCAGTGGGATACATGACGTCTTCCATGTGTACAACTGAAGAAATGTCTGCGTGTACCAGAGGAAGTAGTGATAGTGGAAGCTGTTGATCTCCAGGAAGATCTGTCTTATAAGGAGCAGCCTGTCAAAATCTTAGATGTGTTAGAGCGTGTAACCAGGAACAAGGTCGTCCATTTTTTACAAAGTGCTGTGGAGCAATCATTCCAAGGAAGAAGCCATTTGGGAGCACGAGAAGGATCTCGTAGCAAAGTTTCTGAATCTATTCTCTTAGTGAGCCTGGATCTAAGGGTCGAGATCCCGTTGAAGGGGGAGAGGTTTGTAACATCTTGATTTTCAAAGTTTATTTGAAGATTTTAAAAGAAAATACACTATTTGAATTTTTCTGGATTTAATAAAAGCTTAAATTGAATTTTTAATAATTAAAAAGATTTAATATTAATAAAATAAACATTAACATGTGCTAAAAAATATTTTATTTGGGTTCCTTGTGTCTCAATGAATTTTCTGTGTTTTTCAGATTTATTTACTATTTTCTAGAGCTCATTTAATTTTATTTGAATTACTGAAAATAGAAAATCCTTAACAATTCTTAAAAAAGTAAACGGTCGAGCCGATTAATGTTCATTTGGCCCATCAACCCTCAACCGTCCAATCCCCGCACTCGCCACGTGTTAGCCATCTGGCTGTCCAACGAAACCAACTGTCCGATTGTCCCGGTGCCACGTGTCATTCATTCAAGGGACCAAGTACTGTTCATCTATGCCATCCAAACCCAACCGCCTGATCTTTCCCATGCCACGCATCAGCCATCCGAGAGGTTAGGTACTGTTCATCATCGTTTCGGGCTAAGACTCCACCGCCATCTCGGGCTCCGTGCTCAAGCTGATCTCCTCGCCGCCATATTTGACATGGATTCCACCACCGCTGATAACGCCCGTGTCCATCCCGAAAACCTCAACGACCTCACCTATAAATCCGCGCTGCCCCTCTCTATCTCCGTACTCTCCCGCTAAGTTCGCCCATGCGCTACCGTCGTCGCCATCGTTCTTCGTTCCGACCACTGTTCATCATGTCGTCGATCAATCGCCACCGTCGAGTGGCACCACCCCGTTAGTTGTCCGTCATGTGCCACCGCTGGTGAGTCCATTCGCTACTACCGCTCACCCCCTCGGTCACCATGCATGTCGCTTCGACTGAGCGAAGTGCCGTCTTGGTTCGTGAGCTTGCTGCATCACCCCACACCCCTGTCGACCGTGCCTCTTCGAATTCCCATGGACTGGATCCACCATGAGCCGAGTCATAGACGGAGGTACCCACATGTCAGTATAGACTGTTCTGTAGACCCGCCGAGTCAGCCTTGCCACATCATCTACCACGCAAGCCCTAACGTCCACATGTCACCATGTGTCATGACATATACATGCCACGTAAGCTCCCGAGCTGTCCCAAATGCTACATCGGATGCCACATCAGCATGCCATGTGTCAGTAACGTCATCGCCGTATCAGCCCTAGTGCACACATGTCATGCCATGTCAGCTGCCATGTCAGCCCTAAAAGCCATGTCAGCCAGCCCATCATCACTGCACTGTTTCATGAGTCGAGTCCACCGTAAACCAGTCTTTCCATGCACCGAGTCCACAGCATAGTAGAATTTTCTAATTTCTAGATTTTTTTTTAGATTTAATTTTTCAAGAGCCCCATTCTTCATCCTAGTTTCGATTGACCCCATTCTTTTTTCTAATTCATCTAAAATTGAGCTCTATCTTTTGGTTCTAGTTTTGAAGTTTTTGGACTTTATTTGAATTTTATTTGACTTTATTTTATACCTCGTTCATTTTCATTCTTGTTAGATTGTGTCTTCGAAGGAGCAGAAGCAAAATCAAAAGATCAAGAATTCATAACTAAGCAACGCCAAGGTAAGTCGTGTTCTTTGATCATAATGAACCTAGTTCTTCATATATTATTTATTTATTTTGTTTCAAATCTTTGTATACGGTAGCTTTTGGTCAATTTTATTAATTCCACCTTGATAAGTTGAACACCATAATTCCATTGTCACCATAGGAGGGGAAATTATTTAGTGATACCATACTAGTTGTCATATGGGTTGTGCGAAAATTGCTTAGCCGTGCTTATAGTTACGATAGGTTCTTCATCAAAAATGTGATTAATTAATTTGATTTAATGAGATGTTCAATCGTGATTGATGCTACAATTATAAAATTTATGTGTCATGACACCGGTGTGTCATTGGTATTGGTTATACAAACTTGGTTTTCATTTGCACGAGTGATCATGCAGTAAAGGGGAAGTATAAATTCACTTCGAGAGATGTGGAAGTCTCGTCTGGGTAATGTCTAAGGACTTAACTTTGCGCGCCATTAATTTGAGCCTTACCGTGCAACCACGTCTAGTATGGAATAGACCTGGCTGATTAGTTTATGATATTTTAATTTTGATTTCGCCATTGAGTTGAACATGGTTGCTGATTTTCATGTGGTGCAGTAGGTGGTGAACCTACCCGACGACGAAACCTTAGCGGGTGAAATTGAGTTGAAGTTGAATATTGTAAAGACCTTATTGTGATTTTCTCTAGCGCGGGGATGATCACATCGTGTGGGTAAAGTTGTGCAACCTCTATAGAGTGTAAAACTATTCAAATAGTCATGTCCCTGTTCATGGATAATGCTTGGTGATCTCACACAAAGGTAGATATTTCTTAAAAAATATTGGCTTGAAGAGTTGTGGAAAGTAAATGGTTAGTTCACTGATAGTTTACTAAGTGAATGGGTAGCACACTTATAGTCTATTCAATTCCTTTGGTTAATTGTTATCATTTTCCTTAAAGTTTGTTTTCAATCTATTTATTGTATCTACTTTAAATTATTCCTTTCTACAAAATAACCTTTCGGTCATCTATTGGTAAGCCTTGCATATTAATATTGCATCTTTGTTACAAATGACTTGCTAAGTATCAATGTGCTCACCTCTTTATACCTACTGTTGCTCAGTTGAAGAAGAAGAACCATATCAGCAGGAGATACCAGAAGGAGGATACTTTGACGACTTCACGGATTAGGAATTCGTTTTCTAGTTGATTGCCTGTGGGCTTGTTGTATGGCTATCATGCTTAATTTTATTTTTCGCCGCTAATTTTTTAAGCCCTTGGGCTATTAATTGCAAACTTGGCCATAAGGCCGTACTCTGATAATTATTAATCTTTGAGTCTTTTTCTTTATTAATCATGCATATGGTCAATATTTTATCTATGTTCATACTGTGTACACTAGCGTGATCCTCGACTAGTGCGGTATACACAAAGAGTCTGGACTTACATATTCAGGTCTTGACAACCGGGGAGGAGGCATCAGCTCAAGGAAGGAGGCGTGCCGATGAGGAGGCGGGCATGCTCTGGGGAGAAGGTGGCGGCTTGTGTTCGAGGAGGAGGCGGCGGGAGTCTGAGTGTGTAGGAGCACAAGCAAACCCTAGAGCCGAATATAAATAGGTTGGACATCACAAACGATTCTAAACTATAATTGTATGTGATAAATTTACATCACAGATCGTTCTACTTTAGAACCATATGTGATAAAATTACATTACATACGGTTCTACTTTATAACAACTGTGATAATTAACATCTCAGACGGTTCTACTTTATAACCGTCTGTGATACTCATTCTCACATATATAAATGCAAATTCACATATATATCACACATTCATTCTTATAAACATAAATGCAAATTTACATATATATGACTCATGCTCATATACATAAATGCAAATTCATATATATATCGCACATTCTCATATACATAAATGCAAATATATATCACACATGCATTCTCATATACATAAATGCAAATACATAACATATCACACATAAACATTTCATTCATCATGTTCATCATTCCACTCCTTATTTCCTTTAAGAATTAACCATTCATGATGAACGACGCGTATGTAACTAATTTCATCACGTTGTTCTTTCTTGACCCTTATGTCATTTTTGAAAAGAGGCAAATCATCAAATTGATTGTATTTTTCATCGTCCACTACATTTTCAACCCCGACAATCCTCCTTTTATCTTAAAGAACTACGTGGCGCTTCTTATTTACCTGGTCGGTTATATAGAAAACTTGAACAACTTGGTTAGCGAGTATGAATGGTTTGTCTTTATATCTGATACGTTTAAGGTCTATGGTAGTGACACCATACATGTCGACCTTCACTTGTAGGAGATGGGCCCAACGGCACAAAAACAAGGAATATTGAAAAGTATATAGTCAAGCTCCTAAATCTCCTCTATGAATCCATAGTAGGAACTCCTCAACCAATCGGTACCGAATGTATCTATGTGGATACCGCTATCCTGGTTAGGGCTCTTTACATCTTGAGCCTGTGTATAGAATATGTACTCATTTATGTCGTATCCTTGCCATATCATAACTGTAAATGTTGGCCTTTTTGCCAACCATGTCAGCATATCCCATGATGAGCTCCTAGCGACTCGCTCCTTCAACCATTGGTTGAACCAACTATTGTATTATCTCATGATCTAAACATCCAGCCGCTCTGGATTCTATTACCAAAGCACGTATGTGTGCTAGTCGATATACGAGGACACTTTGGTCATATGTTTTAAGAACGTGAAATAGGCTTAAGCATACATATCCATATCTGAAGTGATTATTTTCCTTTCAATGGTCCCGATACCCTCTAGCCTCCCCTCATGGCGAGATCAAGGCATATCTATCAGTTCGACCTGAACCATGTAGTCGACACAGAATTCGATGACCTCTTTGGTTGCATAACCTTTGATGACGATGCCCTTCGGGCGAGATTGATTCCGTACATAGGATTTGATGTTCATATCAACTAAGTCAAACCATGCATTGACACTATCCTTTGTTTTGCCATGAATGTTCAATAAGAAACTAATCAAACTGTGACATACATTCTTTTCTACGTGCATGACGTTGCTGCAGTGACGAACTTCTAGGTACTTCCAATAAAGTAAGTCCTAAAATATTGATCTCTTTATTCAGATTTTCTTCTCATTGGTCCTCAATTTACGTCCATTTTCGAGCACAGCATCTAAATCCTTAACTATATTAAGACCTCTTTTTCTCTTAAATGCCTTGGAGTTGAACTGCTATCTTTCTCTCCGTCGAATTGTTTCTTCATCCTGCGGTATGGGTGAGCCCTCCGAAGGAATCTACAATGACGCATCTACACAATTTTGTGTGAGTGCTTCAGCCACACACTCTCGGTGTCATCTAAGCAATGAGTACAGGCTTTGACCCCTTTTGTACTTTGCCCCGACATGTTAGTAAGGGCAAGATAATCATTTTTGATGCAGAACAACAAGAAGCATAAAGTAAAGTTCTCTTATTTGTACGCATCCTATACTTGTACCCCTTTCATCCACTGTATTTTTAGATCTTCTACCAATGGTGCTAGGTACACATCAATATGATTCCCAGGTTGCTTCAATCGTTGGATAAGTACCGACATCAAAATATACTTTCGCTTCATACACAACCAAGGAGGAAGGTTGTAGATGCAGAGAGTCACAGGCCAAGTGTTATATCGACTGCTCATGTTATCGAAAGGATTCATTCCATCTGTAATTAATCCAAACCTTATATTGCTCAGTTCTGTACCAAAGTATGCAAACCTCCTATCGATGTTTCTCCACTGGGCAAAATTAGTGGGTGTCTTAGCATTCATCCTTCTTATGCTCCGAGTGCCAACGCAGCAGTTTTACCTCCTTTGGATTCATAAAAAAACTGCTTCAAATGAGGAATTACAGAAAGATAACATGCCATCTTAGTAGGAGGTCCTTTCTTCACCTCTATTCTCTCGTCGTCATCTCCGAGGTGTATAGGAGTTTGAAGAAATCCAAGGCCTATCATAACGAACAAATAAAACAGAAGCTTCATACACAACTTGAGAAACAACTATCTATCTCACTTCGAGAGAAGATAACTGCCCCACTTTGAGAAGAGATAGATTCATTGAGGGAAGAACTATGACAAGTTCGCAACCAATTGCAGCCCACCCCTGTTAATGTGGTAGCCAGTCCCCCTCAACGTCAGAGTAGTTGCATGTCCATGCCAATTTCTAAACATAGCGACACCCACTTACCTATCGACGATATCTAGGTAATGTATCTCTCTAGAATGCTTATAGATAGACCAGGTGGACGTCTTAGCTCATCGTGTATCGTTATATAGGAGCCAACATGTGCATTATTAGAGTCAAGATTATTGGCTCCATTCCCATTGATGTTGAGTGAGGGATGGCGTATCCATGACTGTAAGGGATGCTGGTGCATGGTGCCCAACTAGAGACCAGTTTTGTCAAGATCCAGGTAGACATGATTAATGACATTTTGAGGACCGTCCATCTTGATAAGCCCCTAAACGAAGAGATTATGATATTAGGGGATATCGTCCATACATTTATCCAGTAGCCCAAGAGGGACATGGGTCTAGACCTATCTGTGTCATGATCTCCACATCCAATGGCTCATGAGGGACATCGCCCTAAACGCATCACATCAGCTCTCGTGGCTCTACCTCAAGCTCCGCTTCAGAAGCCTGTCGCATCGGCTCCCGTGGAGACGTCACCAAAAAGGATTTATTGATCATATACCCTCCACTTAGATGGAAATTGAGGATTCACCATCCTAGCCCACGTGTCAGTAACTTATGATGACCCCACATGTCATTGAGTGGGGAGGGTAAATCCTCAATTTTCCAACTAAAGGGAGGGTATATGATCCAATCCCCCACCAAAAATGTATCGTAAGCGAGGCGCTAAGGCCAAACCAAAGAAGATTAAGGTGCCTCCCGAGCAACAGAAGTTTATTCTCAGAGTGTCGTTGGTCCCCAAGTCATAGTTACCCAATCTTGGACTGGTTTGCAGGACTTTGCATACCTGGTACATGTAGAGGTCCAACATGAAGTCAAAACAGATAAGTGGATTCACCATGAAATACACAGAGGCGCATTTCCTCCATGACTCGGGCTACTTCGTTGTGACCTTCGAAAACTTATTCTTACAATTCAACCTCGACGAACTCGACCCTCACTTCTACTATGTTGGGGCACTATAAGTGTATTGTACAATTATGTTCTACATTCACGTAATACCGATAAATATTATAACTCATTGCTTATGTATAGGTCTATGATCCAACAAATCCGGTGATGGCAAGAACCAGCGGATTTTCTTGACCCATACTTGGTATCTGAGCAATCCATCAACGCTAAAGCATCTTTCATCCAAGATTACATAAGGAATTGCTTGCTCACAGTGACAAGGAGTACATCATGGTACCCTTCAATCAAGGGTAAGTGCTTCACTAGTTTTCATATAAGTTTCATTTGTACTTTATATGCAATATGAACTTAGAATTAATTACTATGGCGACATATATGACTAGGTTTCACTGAATTTTGATTGTGATTATACCAAAGTGGAACAAGGTAATATACCTTGATTTCTAACTTAGGAACAACTACGACTTCACCCGTGTGCAACAAGCAATTGATAGGTAAACTCATTTCCTCCATACATAACTTTATTATAGTCTTCTCTTCATTTGCAATGGCCAAGGATAATTTTTTGGAATCACGTAAGTCATTCAATGCTTACGTTGCCCAGGGAGAGAGACATAAGGAATCCAGCGCCATACTATAACACAGGACATGATTTTCGGTACCCGCTATAACACAACAATCCTATATTATACTTCGTTATAATACCTCTAGAACTGGCAATATCTATGTATGTAATTCTATTTTTGTAGTGCCACTAGCAGTTATAGGGCAATGTATGTGGATTCTACATTTGCCGCCATATGAAGGAAATCATGGACGCTAAGATGAATGATCCAGAGGTTTGTCAACCTGTCAAAAATTATTTTGTGATTATTAATATATATATATATATGCTAATGACTTAACACTACTAGTGACAGTATGTGGAATTCGATGAAAGTGCAATCAATCTTGACAAACTCACCGAAATTCAAAAAAATCTCTCCTAATTCTTGATAGAAGGTCATAAACAATACTGGAGAGTTTCACCCCGATGATGATAATTAAATGTTGAAATATTGGATACAATTGTAATCACTCAATTGTGTTTAATCAAACAATTCATTCAATTATACTTCATTCAGTTGTTTAATTCATTTGTAAGATCTATGTAACGATTATCATGCACTGTATATATGATCTGCTTGCGTTGTTTACTTCATTTGTGAGATCTGTGTGATGATTGTCCTGTGCTATATATTTATGAGATCTTTTGTTCACTTCAGAAGGCATGACTAGCATTTCTTGAGGCTAGCCGAAAAATAGAAAATAATATAAATTTGCAAATAGCTATCACTGATAGTTTGAAACACCAAACCGTTTGGGATATCTACATATCACATACGGTTTTAAAAAACAACCATCTGTGATATTTTTTCTATTACAAATATTTTTTAAAATAACCGTTTATGATATTTCTACTACCACAGATGGTTTTTTACAAAAACTATCTGTGATATGTCCACAGATGATATGTTGAAAAATCATCTGTGTTTTAATCTGTCATAACCACCTAATATCACTGACACATAAATTAAAACAGTTCGAAAACCGTCTGTGATGACGGTTTTGAACTGTCTGCAATGACCCTTTCTGTAGTAGTGGCAGTCAACGCGTTGTCGAGTCCTATTACGGTGTAAATTTCATGCATGCATGCAAGAATGCTTAGGCTATATTAACAAAATATAGTTAATTAAAATTTCTTAGAGAGAGGCCGTCTTTTCAATATATGATCTTTTGTGAAGAGACTTCCAGTATGACCTTTTTGTAGTATTGTTTGGAACGGAGAAATGAAAAATATTGGAATAGGAAAAACACATGGATTTGATAGGAATACATGTGTGAAACAAAGGATTGGAAAAACACAAAAAAATTACTGAAATAGCCGTTTGGATAGGATGTAGGAAAAACACGTAAACTGCCTCGATCAGACACGAATGAGGGAAAAAGAGGTTGGAGTCCCATGAAATTCCTATAGAATTGTAGGAAAGCTGCAATATTCTTATGGAATTTTATGAGCTCATTCCTAAATTCCAAATAATAGGACAGGATCAAATTTCGTAGGAATTGGTTCCCTCAAAAATCCTATGAAATGCATTCAATCCAAAGAGACCCTTAATTAGTATGTAATTAACGAGAAATTATTGGTCTCCATATGCTATGTGAAGATGTATATGTTACGCGCGTACTATGTTATATATAGGCGCCGATGCGTCATGCATGATCTCCGTAGGCTGAATTGCTTGATTTGATGAGGTCACCAATTAACGTTTAGCATGGTTGTGTACTCAATATAGATTTGCACTGTTAGTTTTACGATAGTTCTAAATTTTTTTACAAGTGATCCACATCGCGAAACTAGGGATTAATTTCGCTAGCGACAACAAAAAACAGAATGGAACCACACGGATAGAGGTTACAATTTAGATCTTTTTCGGTATCTTCCAAACTAATGGAGAAAATTAATCTTGATGTGTGTAACTAGCTTGTTCGATCAGTTTGCATTGAAATTTTGCTAGCTCCAAGAGGAAGGGAACAAAACAAAGACTTGGAAATTGGCCGTCAATTTAAACATATCATGGATCAGCAGTTTAGTTTGTAAACATACGGCTAATGAATATATTGAACGTACCGAGTGGCACCTAACGTTAGGTCGGAAGCATCTACATATTTGGTACGTACCGGACGACCGAGAGTCTCGAACAAAAACAGCGTTGTTCATACAACATAAGCAATGGAGAGGATAAAATATCCACGGACATATGCATATCTTTCAGCTTGATAGATGGGACAAATTAAGGATCGATGCCATGACGAATGTGTCATGACCAATTAAAGCCATGCTATATGGTTGGGATAGTTGTATTTATCAAATGCCCTAATATATTTTGAAGTACGATAATTAAGTAACCTAGCTTGTCGTCAACAAACGCGCTAGGTATGACGTTGGGGAGTGGCGTGCATTTCATGCAATTCAAGAATGCTTATTAGGTAATATTAACAAAATATAGTTAATTAAAATTTCTTAGAGAGGCCGGCTTTTCTGTACAATTAATTAAAATAATGTCGTTGAGGATTTTTTTGAGAAATTGTGTAGGAAACTAACTCTACGTACGTACCCGTTGCTCTGCTCGATCACATACTCAATCAGATTGGCTTGAGTATGTAGGTGGCCGGAGCAAACAAATAAAGTCAAATGTATAGCGATTCATACCGACGTTAGGTTTCTTATGGTTACGTCCATATCTTGTGTCCTAAATTAACCTAACAAAACATTACCGAGTAACGACCTCTGTTTTGGATTTAAGCAACAATTTCAACATAAAACCCACCACGCCAACACACAGCAAGAAGCACAACAACAAGAAGCCCGTACTCGTATATATAGGAGGCTTACTCTCGTTACAAGAAGAACAAGCAAGGACGTATCGAAGGAAGTAGGAGCGTTAGCACGATGCCGCCGAAGGAGAAGGAGCCGACGGGGAAGAAGCCGAAGGAGGAGCGTAAGTACTCGTCACGTACTTTTCATGCATCCATCCTTTTTTTTAGGTGGTCGATGCATCCATGCATGCGTGCGCCAGTGCAATTCATGAGGCAAAACTTCACATCCATGCATGCGTGCGCGAGTGCAATTTTTTGGGTTTTTTTCTGCATGCAGAGGGCGTTGGAGCATCTCTGATCGGTGCTATGACCCTACGCGATCATGATACCGACAAAGCAGGTGCAACCAGTGACATAAACGCCACAGTTGGCAAGCAGATATACGAGAATCTGGATGGTTACGTCTTTGTCCTGGCAAAGATCCAGTGGCTCTTCTAAGTGCTACTCTTATTAGAGAGGAAAGCATTGAAGCAACTCTCAACTTATGTGAACGGCGGATGGAGTCCCTGATTACTATTTATTTGCGGTTAAGAGGCAAAAATAACCCGAAACTCAATAGCATATTTTAATTTTGCAGTGCCTGCTTTGAACTAAACCCAAGGATTTGCATCTAAACTCATGTGATTTCTTGCTGTTTTTCTCGTGTTTGTTAATCCTTTTCTTTTTATCTTTTAAGAGTGAGGGGGTTCACCGCAATCCTAGTAACATCTTACAAGCATAATTTGGTGCACTGGTACACAAACTTTTGTTTAAGAATTAAATTAACATAAAGAATTCCTAAAATAATTCTAGATGTAGCTTGTAATCCGTTCCACCTCTCTTCAAAATTTGGAATTCAAACTCAGAGTATGTTAAAATAAATAAAAAGTTAAATATTGTTGTGAACAGAACCATTTGTTTTTTCCTTTCATCTTCGATTTATCACTTGTCAGAATTTTTTTCTCATTTTTGTTACTTTCAATGGGGAAAACGAATCTCAACATTAAATTTTATATATAAGTATAGTAATTTTAATAGCACGGACTTATACATCAAATTGTGCTTCATCACTGTGGGTTCCACTCAAAGAGAAGGCGGAGAAAGGGGCAGAGACCCAAGCGGGAGTACAGATCATGGGAGGGAAAGGGAGAGGGACACTGGTACATATTAGTAAAATTATAACTGTACTACTCTTGATTCCACAAGGGATACACAAACTTTTGGTTTAAGAATCTTTTTTTTTAAGAGTGAGGGAGGTTCACCGTAATCCAAGTAACATCTTACAAGCATAATTTGGTGCACGGTTACACAATCTTTTGGTTTAAGAATTAAATTAACATAAACAATTCCAAAAATAATCCTAGATGTAGCTTGTAATGCGTTCTACCTCTCTTCAAAATTTGAAATTCAAACTCAAAGTATGTTAAAATAAATAAAAAGGAAAAGATTGTTGTGAACAGTAATTAATATTTGTTTCTTCCTTTCAAGTTCGATTTATCGCTTGTCAAAATTTTTCTCGTTTTTGTTACTCTCAATGGGGAAACGAATCTCAACATGAAATTATATATATATATATATATATAAGCAGAGTAATTTTAATAGTACATACTTATACATCAAATTGTGCTTGTACTAGATATCTCCCCCAGTAGAATACATAAGCACCGTGTACCAGAACATATACCTGTGTGATAAGACAGACATAAACCTCCGCCCAAACTACTTGTCACTTTTTTTCCGAGGACACTTTTCGAATCTATAAATATACCCTGCTTAATCCCTGTTATCTTATTCAACGAATTTTTTGTGTTCTTTCTGCACGCAGAGGGTAATCAGCATCCTGGTGCTGGGCAGACCGTACAAGAACTTGATACCAGGGACATAAACGCCACAGTTGGTAAGCAGACATACGAGAATCTGGATCCAGTGGTTCATCAAAAACTTCTGTGAACGGCGAATGGAATCCCTGATTACTATTTATTTGCGGATACATGCATGGCAAAATTAACACGAAACTCAATAGCATATTTTAATTTTGTAGGGCCTGTTTCGAACTAAATCCAAGGATTTGCATCTAATTAAACTTATTGATTTCATGGTGTTTTTCTCGTGTTTGTTAATTATTTTCTTTTTTTTCTTTTAAGAGTGAGGGAGTTTCCCTGCATTCCTCGGGGTACGTACACCAACTTTTTGTTTAAGAATGAGATTAACATAAAGAATTCCTAAAATAATTCTAGTTGTAGCCTATATTGCGTTAAAATAAATAAAAAGAAAAGATTTTTGTGAAAAGTAATACCTGCCTTTTTTCCTTTCCGTTTTGATTTATCACTTGATAATTTTTTTCTCATTTTTTTACTTTCAATAGGAGAAACGAATCTAAACATAAATTTTTTTTTAATATCAGTAGAGTAATTTTAATAGTACGTCTACAATTTTTCATGCATCCATCCTCGCTTGCGTGCGCGAGTGCAGTATATTCATGAGGCAAATTAAACTTAACATCCGTGCATATGCACGTACATCGGCACATTTTTATTTACTTTGCTTTCGATCTACGCACTTGCAGCAGCCAAAGCTCCAGCGTTGGGCCATGGGAGAGGAAAATCAAATCACATGCCGAATCATGATGACAGCACAGCTGCCAGGAAGGGCCCATATGGTAAGTTGTGGATCGATTGGACTTCAATTTCTTACTTACTGCAGATTGGTTACAGATTAAAATATGCAGTTAGAGATAGCTAGCATCAAATCGACATGATACGTGATTTCATGGTGTTTCAAGAGGGAGGGAGGTTCATGTACCCCATTCCTAGTGGGCCAGCACGATTATGACAATGACGTGGCAGTACCAGGTAAAGGTCACGCCGGCATTATTTAATCGCCGGTGGCCATGCGTGGAAGCTTCTAGCCATCTTCGTATGGATGGATCGATGCCACTAAAGTGAAATTGTAACTTGTAGCTCCTGGTTTCCGAGCTTCCAAAATCCTACAACCATGCACCTCGATCCCTCGAATCCTTGGCTCCATCTAGCACAGAAACGAAAATCGAGGAAAGGTGATGGGGATTGGGATGGGTTAGAGATGGATTGTTCAATTGAGAGAAGGTGATCGGGATCGGGATGGTTTAGAGATGGAGGATCAAATCGACACAAGGAGTTGGGGATCAGGTGTCCGTTCGTGAGAAGGAGATGAGGACTTGGGAATTATAATAGAGATGTACCTGGGGTCTTGGTGCAAAATTCTTGTCCCACTCACAGCCATGTGATCACAGGGATTGGTCAAGGCCATGACTTACCATTTCAGAATTTTTTTCTCATTTTTTTACTCTCAATGGGAGAAACGAATCTAAACTAAAAATTTTTTTACTATGACCAGCAGAGTAATTTTAATAGTACGTCTACAATCTTTCATGCATCCATCCTCGCTTGCGTTCGCGAGTGCAATATATTCATGAGGCAAAACTTAACATCCATGCAAATTGACATCGGCACATTTTTATTTTCTTTGTTTTCGATCTACGCAGTTACAGCAGACATAGCTCCAACGTTTGGCGGCCCTGGGGGAAGACCATCAATGCACACACCGCCGCCTCATGATCCCAACCGTGCCAACGAGCTGGTCCCGAGTGGTAAGTGGATCCATTGGACTTCAATTTCTTACTTGCCATATGATATCAACAAAAGGTCACGATTCCTAGTGGATCCATTCCTAGTGGGCCAGCACGATTATGACGTGGCAGTACCACCATGGTAAAGGTCACGCCGGCACCATTTAATCGCCGGTGGCCATGCGTGGAAGCTTCTGGCCATCTTCGTATGGATGGATGCCACTAAAGTGAAATTGTAACTTGTACGTAGCTTCTGGTTTCCGAGTTTGCAAAATCCTACAACCACCTCGACCCTCGAATCCCTTGGCTCCATCTAGCACAGAAACGAAAATCGAGGGAAGGCGATGGGGATTGGGATGGGCTAGAGATGGGTTGTTCAATTGAGAGAAGGTGATCGGGATCGGGATGGTTTAGAGATGGAGGATCAAATCGACACAAGGAGTTGAGGATCAGGTGTCCGTTCGTGAGAAGGAGATGAGGACTTGGGAAATATAACAGAGATGTACCTGGGTCTTGGTGCAAAATTCCTGTCCCACTCACAGCCATGTAGTCACGGGATTGGTCAAGGCCATGATTCATTATTCCGAGGTCGCATCCCTGGTGTTGACCCACTTAATTCAAATCAGCGATTTAGATGTGTAAATTTCGACAACAATGATCTAGATGAACCACCTAAACAAATTTAGTGATCTATAGGGCCTGTTTGTTTCCGCTGTAGATTCTGAAAAGCAGCTGGTGAGTATCTAGCTAGTCAGAATCTGGAGAAGCTGGATAACCCCAGCTTCTAGCTACTAGTTTATTTTCTGGATTCTGTAGCTTCTGGCTACTTAGAATCTGATGAAAATCTAGACTGTTTGGGGGAACTGCAGATTCTAGGAGTAGCTGCAGCTGCCAGAAGGTAAAACAAACAGGCCTACAGTGTATTTTACTCTTGTTTCTAATTGTCTTAATATTTGTGAAACCGTTAACATAAACCTTCGATCTTAATTAGTTGTAACCCTAGATACCTTGAGGCTCCATTCATTTAGGCTTAGTCTTTTGGCTTCTGACTTATTTTTTACTATTTATAATTTTCATCTTTTTCTGGTTTTTCGGTATTTTTTGAGCTTTTTTACCGGTTCTTTTTTTTCGTATTCGTTTGTATTATACGTTATAGGTTAATCTTTTTTATTTTTAGATTTTTTAAAATTAATTACGCCAAATTAGATTTTTTACTAGCATATATAATTTAGTGCACGGGTACACAAACTTTTTGTTTAAGAATGAGATTAGCATAAAGAATTCCTAAAATAATTCTAGTTGTAGCCTATATTGCGTTAAAATAAATAAAAAGAAAATATTTCGTGAAAAGTAATACCTACCTTTTTTCCTTTCCGTTTTGATTTATCATTTCAGAATTTTTTTCTCATTTTTTTACTCTCAATGGGAGAAACGAATCTAAACTAAAATTTTTTTTACTATGACCAGCAGAGTAATTTTAATAGTACGTCTACAATTTTTCATGCATCCATTCTCGCTTGCGTGCGCGAGTGCAATATATGCATGAGGCAAAACGTAACATCCATGCAAATTGACATCGGCACATTTTTATTTTCTTTGTTTTCGATCTACGCAGTTACAGCAGACATAGCTCCAACGTTTGGCGGCCCTGGGAGAGGACCGCCTCATGATCCCAACCGTGCCAACGAGCTGGACACAAGTAGTAAGTGGATCCATTGGACTTCAATTTCTTACTTGCCATATGATATCAACAAAAGGACGTCTGCTGGCTAGCTTACTGCAGATTGGTTACCGATTAAAGTGTACAGTTAGAGATAGCATCAAATCGACATGATAAAAATATAGGGAATCGATGCAACTGCGCTTCTTTTGTTGATGCCGGCCTGGTAGATACGTGATTTCATGGTGTTTTCTGGTGTTTGTTAATTCTTTTCTTTTTTTTCATTTAAGAGTGAGGGAGTTTCCCTGCATTCCTAGTGACATCTTATTAGCATATATAATTTAGTGCACGGGTACACAAACTTTTTGTTTAAGAATGAAATTAACATAAAGAATTCCTAAAATAATTCTAGTTATAGCCTATATTGGGTTAAAATAAATAAAAAGAAAATATTTTGTGAAAAGTAATAACTGCCTTTTTTCCTTTCCGTTTTGACTTACCATTTCAGAATTTTTTTCTCATTTTTTTACTCTCAATGGGAGAAACGAATCTAAACTAAAATTTTTTTTACTATGACCAGCAGAGTAATTTTAATAGTACGTCTACAATTTTTCATGCATCCATCCTCGCTTGCGTTCGCGAGTGCAATATATTCATGAGGCAAAACTTAACATCCATGCAAATTGACATCGGCACATTTTTATTTTCTTTGTTTTCGATCTACGCAGTTACAGCAGACATAGCTCCAACGTTTGGCGGCCCTGGGAGAGGACCGCCTCATGATCCCAACCGTGCCAACGAACTGGACACTAGTAAGTGGATCCATTGGACTTCAATTTCTTACTTGCCATATGATATCAACAAAAGGACGTCTGCTGGCTAGCTTACTGCAGATTGGTTACCGATTAAAGTGTACAGTTAGAGATAGCATCAAATCGACATGATAAAAATATAGGGAATCGATGCATCTGCGCTTCTTTTGTTGATGCCGGCCTGGTAGATACGTGATAATCCAGTATCACAGACGGTTCATTGGTAAGAACCGTCTGTGATACTCCTTCAGCAACACAGACGGTCATCAAATTAAAACCGTTTGTGATAGTGTGCATCACAGACGGTCATCAAATTAAAATCGTCTGTGATAGTGTGCATCACAGACGGTTTTATAAAATTGTCTGGAATTTGACGTCTAGTATTAGGCTTTCTATATTAGTGTTGCTCAACACTCCACACCGCTTCCATTTTGCCATGTCCTCCTAACTTTTCTCCACTAGATAGCTTCAAACGCCATCGTTGTCTTTGACTCCGATGAGCTCTTATTGCTGTGCTCTGCCATGGCCTACACCCATTCTGGAGAGCTCTGGCCTTGATGCGCACATCACTATGCGCCATTTTGTTTGATATCTAAAACCTCTCAACCAAATTCTTGGTTCGTGCGCTTCCTCGCTGGACCCGTGTCATGTTCTTTGTCTCTACCCACTACAATCACCGATGTGTAGATCCTTCTCCGGTGAGTCTCCCAAGGTCGTTTCCACCATCGATGCTCCCTCCTAAACATGTTCCCATCCTTCGTTGCAGTTGATTCCCTTCGAGGTGCTCTACCACCATGCAGCTCACCACCATAGCTCTCATTCTCGGATGACGCGCCACTCCAGAGCCTCTCATCTGTCACCAACCTCACCCTAGCATTCCTAGTTAGTGCCTTTGGGCTGGATCGGCTTCGACACAATTCACCATTGCTAGCCCGACGCCACCTTGGCCCAGCTTCGTGTCGCCTCGCCCATCCCCCTCTCTATCACTAACATACCAGGCATGCACGTCAAGTGGCTTCTTCGACCTCTTGCCCACACCGTTCGCCACCGTGGTGCATGCGCTTCCTCGTACGGAGTCACGCTTGCACTCATCCTCCTTTGTTGCGCTGCAGACTTTGATTGCCACTTTGCCACCTTGGGCTCGCTATCTTGTTCCTGCTAGTAGTTCGTCGCGTGCAGCCAACGCAAATGCTGCTGCAGCCCACCATTTTTGATCGAGCCACCCACGGCTTTGAACATCTGTCACTGGCATCACCTCACCTCAAGTTCCCTACCCAATGCTCTGACCATTCCATTCCTCTGGCGCCCTGTGCCACCGTGTTCCTGTTGCTCCAGTGAGTCTAGCCTCGCGCCTCCCATGTCACATCGTATTCCATGCCCTGTTAATACTTTCCCCTTGCTCAATTTCTTCCTTCCTACAGTGAGATCCCGACAACGTGTGTCTTCTCTGTTTCTAGCTGCCACCACTTTTCCCATCGTTTCCCATTGCTCCGATGAGTCTCTGGCCGATTCCTCTTCTTCACATCATCCTCAGCTTGTGTGCAAGCTTACGTGCCCTTCCTTGTAGACTCTCCTTCACTGAGAACCACTGTCATGGTGTACCACCCACTGTGGTAGCCGCTCATCCCTGACAAGCTGGCCCAGACCACCTCCACCACTGCCAACCTCACTATTGTGATCGTGGTGAGTCACTGAAGCCCATGCACCCTTTATTTTACCTTGAGCAGTCGGTCTTCGCCATCATCATCTACCATGCCCGCGGCACCACCGCTAGCCATCGTTGTTTCCTATTCTAGTGACCCTTGGGCCTCACGTCAGTTTCTGTAGCATCACCCAGGTTCCTAGTACCTCGAGCGATGGCCCAGATAGCCCTTCCTGTTCTATCTTGCCAACGCCAACTTGATCACTATATTGGTAAGGTTGGTAATTATATTCAATTGTTGCATTGATCCTATGCTGATAAGTTGTTATCCTTGTTGTTGTCATCTTAGCATTATTATCCACTATTGGTAAAATATGGAACTAGTAGATTAAATAAAGAAGTTGATGCTCAGCCATGCTTATTGATACTAATTGTGCAAGGTTGGTAAAATTATAAAAAATTGCCAAATTATGGGAAACACTTGTGTACTAGTATGGAGGTGACACCTTTGATATTTTGGTTAGCAAATAAAATAGAAAACATGTTTCATACTTTGGCGAGTGGTTATAGAGACCGGTGTGGTTAGCACGAGACTTTCTTTATGATTGTCTCGCCTGTGTCGCTGAGGACTGAGTCTATAGTGTAGTTAGATCTAAGTTACAATGTACATCCGCATGTGCTTTTGTTCTTGTCCTCATATTTACCTGCTAGCAACACTAGATCAAAGATTACATCTTGCGAGACATCATGCAAGATCTAGATATATTTTTGAGTCTAACTCCTTTTTTTGCTTAATTATTCTACCTGCAGCCAACGCCGGCCGCGGCCACCGTGGCTAAAAATCGACGCAAACAGAGTAAGCAACTTTTCTGTTGATTTATAAAATGCATATGTGCACAAAACCGTACGGTCAAGCTTGCCTGTGCATTCTATACACACATGTATGTATGAACACGCACGCATCGTCTTTATTCATGAGCTACATGCTTTATTGTAGCCAGAGAAAAAATATCAAAGAAAGATACATATATCTCTTCATTAGCGATTGAGTTTTCAGGAAGAAATACAGCAGTAAATTTTTCTAATCAGAATTTACGTATGTGTGGTGACTAGTATGGTCTATATATACGTATATATATGGTATTCAAGTTACTCATGCGCTTAAGTTTTCATGCCGACATCCATTCGGCGGACATGCACTATGTACATCAAGAACCACTGCGTAGTAGTGAGCAAGAGGAAATCTTGGAAGGATAAACAAGACACAGAAAATAATAAACCACCTTGCTAATTTCTTTTTTGTTTAACCTTTTCCCTCTTTAGTTACGTGAGACATGAACTTAATTTTGCCTCGTTAGCATAACCGTACGTACGCGTACATGTTCACTTCCAAAAAAATCCCCACAGAATCTTGGATGTGTAGGACACGCAAAGCTTGCAAATTTGTGTGCATAAATAGAGATAAATCAAGACGACATACTATAAATAATTATTATGTACGTCAATCTTGCTTGTTTCCATTACAGTGCAAATCACCTTTTCACACAAAATTTTGCAAATAAACATGTCCCCACAGAATCTTGGATTTTTTTTTCTGATGTCTTTGACGTACAGACCATAATTATTGTTGCATGCAAAAGACACTAATTTTTGCCTTGACAATATGCTAGGTGATGACAAGGAAGGAAAGAACTGAAGTGATGTTATGCGATCTTATATATCTGTTCATGTCTGCATTTGTATACACGGTTTGGTGTGTTTTTTTCTTGCGAACGATGTGATGGTTTGGTCTGTGATGTATACGTGGTTTGGTCTGTAATGTAATCATTTGGCCTGAGCGACCTTATTGTAAACTTGATATGACATACTTTATTTAAGCTCTGATAACTGTAATATAATGTTTGGTATGGTTTGCATCATATATGGTATAATTCAACAATATATCTATAAGCACTATCTAATGATCTAGGAAATAGAGCAGTAGTTTCATAGAGAATTTTAAATTAGTTAAATCTAAGGTCCCACATGAGTCATGACTTGATCAACGGAATGCTCCCATTCATACCGACGTTAAGTTTCTTATGGTGACGTCCATATATATGTCCCAAATTAACGTAACCAACATTACCGAGTAACGACCTCTGTTTTGGATTTAAGCAACAATTTCAATTGACCCTTGACCGTCGTTGTCATAAACAAACGGGATCGAGTCTCACCTAGACATGCATGGACGAATGTACTTGCTGACCGACGTCCATGCAACCCATCTGATCCATTCTGTTGAAAGTAGAAGATGTATAAGCGTTGGAAAGAATATATACATTGATTTCTTAATTAATCGCTCAGAGCTCCGGTTCCTAAGCACAGCCCAATCGCAGTCATCCCTCCCAACGCGTTCATTTGGAACACCCTGCTTAATTCCAGCAGGGGAATTTTGCAACAGAACAGAGGAATTTTGCATCTAAATCAAACCCTTGACCTTCATTTGGAACAGAGAAATTTTGCAGAAATTTTATAGAAATAACACAGTTCAATTCCAGTAGAAATCAGAAAAACTTTCCATGTTCTAAACTGTGCTTAGTAGCTTTACAGACGTATATGGAGAACCATGACTGAAAAGCCAAAAAAAATGTTTCACGAGAGAATATCCTTGTGGTTGGTTGAGCTGGCAGGGCCAAGGACCAAACGAAAATGTTCACGCTTTTCTTGCGCTAGCACTATCGATATACAATTCTAGATTCTATGTGTATTCTGCACCAGTTTAGAATCATGTTATTGCACATAGTGAAAACATAATTGAAATATTGACTATGATCATGATTAACTATAGAAAATACTATTAATTATCAGAGTTGCGACCAAGATTACAAATAATAACCCGAAGGGTCTAACAAAACTAGCAGCGAAAATAAAGATAATCGTAGTAGACATTCGATATGCCATAGGTAATCGGCTGTGAAATGAAGTCGTGTTCCAAGAAGTCATCAAAGAATCCTCCATCGAAGATCTCAGGCTATATAGTTCTTCCTCAGCAACTGACCAATAAACTATGTAGCCGTGAGTACATAGAGTACTCAGCATGTCATTATAATAAGTATGCAAAACTTATCAAGTGATGGCTAAATGGTTATTTTGAAGAAATCAAGAATTTAGAGTAAATGCAATAAATAGGTTAAAATACACTTAAAAATTGATTATTAAGTAAATTATCCAAATAAATTGAATGAACCACTAGTGAACTAACCATTTGCTTCCTAATCAAACCCAACAAAGTTTTATAAAATTCTACCTGTCATGTATAATTACCGAGTATTGTCTATAACCAGAGACACAACTATTCGAATAGTTTGATACTCTACAAAAGTTGCACAACTTTACCTATAAGACATATTATCTTATAATCTTATATTGCCACACGTTTAGCAAACATTCATGGATGCGTGGCGGAGAAATCATATAATGTTCCAAAAATATCATTTGAGGACTTATGTGTAAATAGTAAAAAAAGAGTACATGGAAATAGGATGAGTAAATTTTTAGAGGGATTGGGTTCAACAATTCATTAAGAGAGCCGGAGTCAGAATAAGATCTTGTATCAAGATAAAAGGGAATCGTAGAGAAAAGAAACGTAGTCCCGCTTCTCTTTTTTTTTTCCCATGCGCCGTCTTTTTCCATCTCTCACGTTGCCAAAACAATTCCCATTGCCACGCGCGTAGTCACCATTGCACCAGAGAAGTTTTGTCAGCAGCTGCCCGATCGACACGTTTATATTAATTTGACTAGGTTAATGGTGGAATTAAATTTTCAGAATAACTATAAAGTGGTAGATAATTTCTTCTAGTTTTTCAAAATTCTATATTTCAATATATTTGCTTTTGTGGATTAAAAGATATAAAATTATTAAATCTACTGTCTAAAAGGTGACATATCTATCTAGCTCTGGGTTAAAAACAGGGATTCAAATTATTTAATCTAGACATTTGATCAACAAGAAAGTTGCTTAAAATTTTATATAAATTTTAGAACTGGTGTGATTTAATATAGTATGACATGAGAATTGAATGTTTTGATAGTTTTAGTGCCGGGATAGCGGGGTGGTTGTCCGGTAAAGAGGAAAGTTGTGGATTTGGCGAGCATGTAGTAGCGTTGTCCATTTAGTGTTGTATTGTATTATTGTAGGTTATATTGAGTTTGGGTGTTTACTGTACGAGGAGTAACTTCGGGGCTAGTGTTATCCTCTAATCAACCTGATCTTCACAACTAAGAAAAGGGTAAGTGTATAGTAGAATGGTATTTAAGTATTTGAAAGTGCCGTCAGAGCCTTAGATATTAGTTTCGGGCAGGGCAATCTGTTCACGGATATACCTGACTGTCCAGAGGATATGTAGTCGACACCTCTCACAACTATAAGGTCATCACTTGGTAACAAAAACAAACTTGACTTTTTATTGAAGACCACTGCATAAGACAGCCCACTAAAATATCTCAGATTCCCCTAACACAGTAAAAGAAGGTAGGTACATAATTGAAATTTTATATGGAGGCAAAGGATAATGTTCAACATAAAACAGAAGGAAAACATGAAAGGTAGATTCAGTAATTTGAGATGAGAGACATAAACAAGAGTAAGAATTAAAAAATGAAAATGGCAACAATAAAATCATTTGGCAATTGTGGAGTGGGATAAGGAATACAAAAGATAAAAAAATTTTATTTAAGCTCTACTCATGAGTCATGAGTTGATCAACGAAATGCTCCCATTCATTCCGATCGACTTTAGGTTTCTTATATGTATGTCCCAAATTAACGTAACAAACATTACCAAGTAACGACCTCTGTTTTGGATTTAAGCAACAATTTCAGTATCTGATGTTGCGCGTAGGGTGTAGGTTATTGCGACATCAATTGACCCTTGATCGTCATTATTGTCATAAACAAAGGGATCAAGTCTCACCTCCTACACATTGATTTTTTGGATCTTAATTACTTCCAACAAAAGCATATATTGATGCTCATATGGATTTCGTATCGGACATCAAAAGCATACATTTACGCTAGCTTAAGGGCTTTCTTAATTAATAAACAAAATTGCATCATCGCTTAGAGCTCCGGTTCCTAAGCACAACCCAATGGCAGTCATCCCTCCTAACGCGTTCTGTAATACCGTCAGAACCCTAGAGCGATCTGTAATAAGACAAATTAAAGAAAGGAAGAAATTACCGTTAGAACCCTAGAATTTAATTTCGGGCAGGGTATTCCGTTCATGGAGATACCTGACCGTCCAGGGATCAGTCGGCACCTCTCACGACCTTAGGGTCATCATTCGGCATTTAAACAAACTTGTTTTTTTAAACACTGTAGCAAACAGCCAGCACAACATCAACCAGGAAAACTCCCTCAAGGCAACAGCTAGCAGCACAGCCCATATAAGAAGAAAGCACCAGAAGCACAGCAGGCGTGCAAAGGTGGCATAACCGAACCAATAAGTAGAAAAACACAACTTGGTCACTTGCATGGCCAAAAAAACATAGCCATGGGCAATTAGATAGGAAGCCTGAGCACGGCAGGGAAACCACCCTTCTTTTACCCGCCTGCAAACCCAAACCAACCACAGTCGAGCTTCACCGGCCATCACAGGATTAACCCCAAGTCTACCAACCAGGAGCAAGCAAGAAGCCAGAAGGCAAGGCAACAAGCCGTAGGAAGTTGGAGCGCGGACAGTGGAGGATTTTGGGGAGAATCCGCGTGGGACTGCAGAGCGCGGACACTGGAGGATTTTGGGGAGAAGGCCGTTGGGGGATTTTGGGGAGCCAAGCAGCAGAGACTTGGTTTTGTTGTCCTGTTGGTGATTTATTCTCTCTTCTCTTAAATCTTAACTCTTTTAGCCTTATATAGTAATATATTAATATAAACGTATAGCGATGAGCGATCATACCTCTGTTTCAATGGTGGTCAAACTGCTATGAACAATAAAATCATAGGATAAATAGTAATTTTTGCGCTATTTTAAATCCAAAAATCCATGCAATTTTTGATCAGTTAATCCAAATGACTTGAAATTTTGCATACACTTTCTCTAGGATGCCATGAACCTACTCCAATCAATGATCAAGAAAATCGTTGTCAAATTTTTGACCTTTTTTCGTTCAAAGAAAGAGTACACCAAAAATGGTCAAAAGAGGCAAATCTCGATATACTCTTACTCATGAGCTCTCAATGATCTAGATGGCATTTGATGGGTTCTCATATGTCATAACAAACTATATTATAGCACGAACTCAAGCCAAAACGCCCACAACACTAAAACCCTAAAATCACCCTTCGTGTGCCAAATCAGGCAAAAACAAGAACTTATAAATACAAGTACCTAAATGAATAAGATCTGGTCTTTAAGATATATCTTCATCACTTACATATGATTGGCACATAGTAAGATCAATGGGAGAAGGAAACATTAAAAACTAAGCCAAATCAAGATTTTATCACAAGAGCAAAAGAGGAAAATACTAGGACAAATTTTGATCTCTATTGATACTTAAAGATTAATGTTTACAACCTCTTCCTAACCATATACAAAGCCTAAGGATGATAAAAAGCTCAGCCATAAGATCCTCTCATATCTCCCATAAGATTCTCTCCAAAACCTTAACTTTTCTTAAGCTAAGGCATGAACTCCCCAAAAAAAAACTTTACCTAGCCATCTCTCTCCCTTCTTATACATGGAGGCTGATAAGGGAAACCCTAACCAGCACCTCTAGATGGGTTTCATCCACTTATATGGGCTAACCCATCATCTCAATACCATATTAGGTTTTACACTTACACACGCATACTTCTTAAAGCATGCACACCTATTAACCCATTAGTGTATCAACACTTGATCCACTTCACATTTTTAATACATACAAGATCTAAATCACTTAGACCAATGCCGCGATTTCATGCACCACCACTTTTCCGATATTAGACAATTCACCTAAATGACCCTCTACTGTCTTCTATGAAGTTTTTCGCTTCCTTTGCTATGAAGTATCACACATGCTTTGCCACCTTTTATGTGGCCCTAATAATTTACCGCCAAACCTCCCACACGTCGGATCCAACTGAACCGTTCTCGCATATAAATGAGCCAAGTCACTTGGTGCACCACATGCTCCTCCTTGCATATGATGACACATGGCTTCCTTGACCGCATAGGACCTTGGCTCATCCCTGAACCTAGTCCTAGTCCACCTTGCTGTTGTCCGTCATATCCACCACTGATAGCTCCAACTTTAGTTTCCCGTCGTCCCAACTTGTAAATACCCTGCAAGCTTTGGTCATCCTCAGTGGCTCCTTGATCATCTAGACCTTAGATCCTCCCACTGCTATAGACAGGCTTATCACAGACGGTTCGGAACCGTCATCACAGATGGTTTTCGAACCGTCTATTTTTATGTGTCAGTGATAATAGGTGGTTATCACAGACTTACATTACAGATAGTTTTTGCAAACAACCGTCTGTGATAGTCTACTTTCACAGACGGTTGAAAACAACAACCGTCTGTGATACAAACAATATCACAGACGGTTCGGAACAAGAACCGTCTGTGATATTGTGTGTATCACAGACGGTTGTTGTTTTCAACCGTCTGTGAAAGTAGACTATCACAGACGGTTTTCAACAACGAACCGTCTGTGATAGCAATTGCAACAGCTGTTTTATTTGCCGTTTTTTGGCTAGCCTCGGGATATGCTAGCTATGCCCTCTGAAAGTAAGCAAGAAGATTACAACATATATAGAATCACATACATTGCAGATTACACAGATTTAACAAATGAATCACATACAATATTGCAACTCAAAGTTACACAGATAAGTTAATTGCAACTCAGTGAATTACAAATGTAACAAACGGCCAACAGATCACATACAAATATAGAATGAAAATCGTCACACTGTTCTGACAAATGAATTATTTGATTAAACACACAACTGAGTGATTTGTACAATTGCATCCAATGTTTCAACATCTACTTATCACCATTGCCAGGGTAGAACTCTCCATCCTTATTTATACACTGTCCTAGTAAGAACCCGGAGAGTGTTGCACGAATTTCAACGAGTTGATCAAGATCATATGTACTTACGTCGAAGTCCACCCGCTGTCGCTAGGAGCAATAAATTATTAATTAGCATGTGTGTATATATATACATATATAATCAAAAAATAATAATAATTGCAAGGACATGACAAACCTCTTGATCATTGATCTTACTATCCATGATTTCCTTCATATGGCGGCAAACGTAGAATCTACATACGTTGCCCTGTAGTTGCTGGTGGCATTTCAAAAATAGCATTACGTACATAGGTATTGTCAATTCTAGAGGCATTATAACAAAGTGTGATGTAGGATTGTTGTGTTGTAGCGGGTACCGAAAATCGCGTGTTGTGTCGTAGCGTGTCACTAGATTTGTCGTGTCTTCCTCCGTGGGCAACATAAGCGGCAAACGACCTACGTGATTCAAAAAAGTTAGCCTCAGCTGTTGCAAACGAAGGAAATATTACAATAAAGTTATGTATGGAGGAAATGAGTTTACTTGTTAAGTACTTCTTGCACACGACTGAAGTCGTGGTTGCTCCTAAGTAGGGAATCAAGGTATATTACCTTGCTCCACTTTGGTATAATCACAATCAAAATCCAGTGTTGCCTAGTCATGTACACACCATAGTGATTAATTCTAAGTTCATGCTGCATGTAAAGTACAAATAAAACATGTGTGGCAACTAGTGAAGCACTTACCCTTGGTTGAAAGGAAACATGACGTACTCCTTATCGATGTGAGCAAGCAATCCTCTCGTTATGTAATCTTGCACGAATGATTCATTATCTTTGATAACTAGATCGGAGACCAAGTGAGGGTTGAGGAAACCCATCGGTTGTCGCGATCGCCGGACTTGTTGGATCATGGATCTATACATAAGGAAAGAGTGAGGACATTTATCGGTATAACGTGAATGTAGAACTTCATTGTACAGTACACTTACAGTGTCCAGCAGCGTAGAAGCGAGGCGTCGAGTTCGTCGAGATTGAATAGTAAAAATAAGTCATCAAATGTCACGACGATGTAGCCTGTGTCGTGGAGAAAATGCTGCTCCGTATATTTCACAGTGAATGCACTCTACTGGATTGGCTTCATGTTGGACTTCTGCATGTACCAGGCATGCAATGTATTTGCAAATCATGCCATGCTTGGGTAATTGTGACTCAGGGACCAACGACACTCCTAGACTGAACTTCCATAGAACAGGAGCCTTATTTTTCTTCCCTTGAGTCTTAGAGCCTCCCTTACGATACGTTCTCGGTGGTGTCTCGGCAGGAGCCGATGCAACATGCTTCTGAACCGGAGCTGGAGGTGGAGCCACCGGAGCCGATGTGACAGGTCCAGGGCGATGTCCCTCTTGGGACACTGGATGTGGAGATCATGGCACGGACAAGTCGAGGGCAATGTCCATCTTGGGCCACTGAACGAATGTATGGACAGCATCCCCTAATGTCTTAATCTCTTCGTTTGGTGGCTTCTCAAGAGGGACGATCTTAAAAATATTATTAATCATGTCCACCTGGACCTTTATGAAACCGGTCTCTACTTGTACACCGTGCACCAGCGTACTTGACAGCAATGGATACGCCATCCCCCGCCCAGCGTCAACGGGAATAGAGCCAATAAGCCTGACTCTGAGGATGCAAGGTATGGGCCCCTACATAACGACACAAGATTAGTTAAGGCGTCCACCAGAGAGATCTATGCAGCATTCTAAAGAGGTGCATTACCTGAATGTCATCGATAGGTAAGTGGGCGTCGCTATGTTCAGTAATTGGTGTGGACGCACAGCTACTTCAACGTTGAGGGGGATTGGGTACCGCAGTAGTAGGGGTGGGTTGCGATTGGTTGCTAACTTGTCTCAGTTCTTCCCTCAATGAATCTATCTCTCCTCGAAGTGAGGCAGTCTGCTCTTGAAGTGAGGCAGATAGTTGTTCCTGAAGTTGAGCACGAAGCTCCTGTTTTATTTGGTCGTTGCAGTACGCCTTGGATATCTTCCTACTCCTATATGTCTCGGAATAATCTGGAAATCCATGCTTCCAAGATACGTAAACCCCCAAGCCTCGTGTGCGACCTGGGTGCTCCTTGTTTTCCAAGGCCTGTGATAGTAAATCTCTCGCTGTATTCTTGAAAGGATCTACGAGAAGATTCGGTAGTCAATGATTGCTGCAAGAGGCAATTAATCATGTTATTTTTGAACCCATGAAGTTCAAGAGGTGTTAACAACTATGTAGTTTAACTTACCTTACCAGACGTTGGGACACTTCCTCATCTGCGGGGTTTTTAAAAGAGACACCCAAAGATGTGGTTGATGACCTTTCTCTTAACCAGTTTCGAGCGCGCCCATTTGCGATCCCGGCAAATGGCGGGGAGGCCTCCGATCGGAGTGCGACCTCATCCTGCATCCTCCACTGCGGGATTTTACCTGCGTACCCAGCGGTGCGAGTCTGTGAGGGTGAGTGTTTTATGATTGGATAGCCTTGTGCGCCGCACTTTGTTGTTCAAATTCAGTCGTTGTCTTCATCTGCACAAAGGCCTCTCATGTTTCCGGCGACACGAAAGGATACTTTGTGAAGGGCGTGAGATCCTTGGCCACGTACCGCGTCACAAGAGTGCTCTTAAAATTCTTCCATGCTTTTCCCATTGCGAGGAGCGCGTGCCGTCGCACGAGTCCCTGTACTTCTGCTGGGATCTCGAACGAATATGTAACTTCCTCCCATAGCTAATCTTTGTGATCATTTGACAACTCTCTCCAGCTTGCTATGGTGATAGGGACCCGTTCCCTTCCAATTATCCCGCAGGTACTCCGAAATGATGCCACTGCTTTCTTCGGTTGCAGAGGGACCCCATCAGGAGAGACCACCGTGATGGTCATTCGGCCATCTGGCCTTTTCGATACTCCTCGGCCACACTTAGTTTTTCCAATCTTGGGAGCGTGAGACCTAGATGACGACGACGAAGCCTGTGAGGATGCCATCTCTCTTCTAAGAAAAAAATTAACTGCAGTAGCTATGGGCCTTCCAAATAGACCTTGTAGCTAACAAACGCAGCATGTACAAAAAATTTTTGAACGACTGTGTGGACGCAGTGAGGTGTGGGCCTAAACAAAGTTCTATGAAATAAATGACACACTCTAGTGTATCAAGTTCATTGAACCCGATACACTAGAGTGTGTCACTAGCTTCATGCCCTTTGAAGGTCTATGTGGCATGTCCTAAAAATTTTTGGACGACTGTGTGGACGCAGTGAGGTGTGGGCCTAAGCAAAGTTCTATGAAGCAAATGACACACTCTAGTGTATCCAGTTCATTGAAACGGATACACTCGAGTGTGTCACTAGCTTCATGCCCTTTGAAGGTCTATGTGGCATATATTTTTGAACGACTATGTGGACGCAGTGAGGTGTGGTATATCTCTAGCTATAGCTAGCTGGTAATAATTCATATATAGCAATATAATTCTAGTATGATTATGTGAGCACAAAGATGACATCAATCGAAATACAAATGTCATAACATGTATGTAATATATGAATTGAACATACCATTTGAAATATAACACATATCCAAATACAAATGACAAATGAATTTAACATATTCATCAATCCAGCATGTGTAAATTCGGCCAGCATATATATCAATTTTACAATGTAGCATATATACACACACACATATCAATATATATATACACACACACATATCAATATGACAATGTAGCATATATATCAATATGACAATGTAGCATATATATCAATATGACAATGTAGCATATATATATCAATATATAAAACATGAAACATGAATAACGTATCTTCATTATTCTATATGAAACATGAAACAACTAGCTACATGAAACAAATCTAAAACCTAGCTAAAGTTGGGGGAGGAGGGCACCGGAGTCGGGGGAGGAGGGAGCTAGAGTCGGGGGCGGGAGCCGGGCTTGGGGGAGGGAGCGGCGTCGGGGAAGGAGGGCACCGGAGTCGGGGGAGGGAGCGGCGTCGGGAGGGAGCGTCGGCGGGAGGGCGCGGCGTCGGGAGGGAGCGTCGGCAGGAGGGAGCTGCGTCGGGAGCGACCGCCGGCGGCGGCGTCGGGAGGGAAGGGCGGCACAAGAGATACCAGGGGCGCTGCTAGAGTGCGTGAGTGTGAAATCTGTGACCTAGCTGGGGGTACTTATAAGGAAAACTACCGTCTGTGATAGTTCTATCATAGACGGTTCTATAACTAAACCACCTGTGATGTTATCGTATCACAGACGGTTATCAGTGAAGAACCATATGTGATAGTATTACTATCACAGACGGTTATTAACTTATAACCGTCTGTGCTAGTAATACTATCACAGACGGTTCTTCACTTATAACCGTCTGTGATAAGATAATATCACAGACGATTAAAAGTTTAGAATCGTCTGTGATAACTATCACAGACGGTTCTAAGTTTTTAACAGTCTGTAATAAGCCTTTGCCCACAGCTTGTCGATCTGTAATAAACCTTTGCTGGCTGGCTGTTGTAACTACACTACCAGCATTCAATAAGACCTCTCACAGAGTGTAGTGAATATAACTACACCTACCAGCATTCAATTCACATATATATATAAATGCAAATTCACAAATACATCATAGTTCCTAAGTCATTTTACAATTACAATAAAACATATATAGTTTCATTTATTACACATAGCTATTTCATTTTAAATAAAGCCCTTCACAATGATCGACACGCATATAACTTGTTTCATCGCCTTGTTCTTCCTCGAGCCTAATGCCGTCTCCGAATGGAGGCAAATCATCAAATTGATTGTACTATTCCTCATCCACAACATTCTCAACTCCGACAATCCTTCTTTTTCCCTGAAGAACTACATGGCGCTTCTTATTTGACGGGTCAATTACATAAAATACTTGAACAACTTACCTCGCGAGTACGAATGGTTCGTCTTTGTATCCTACACATTCGATGTCCACGGTAGTGACACCGTACTTGTCGACCTTTACACCCCGTGGGAGATGGACCCAACGGCACCGAAATAAAGGAATCTTGAAAATTACGTAGTCAAGCTCCCAAATCTCCTCTATAAGCCCGTAGTACGAGCTTGGGCCAGTGGTACTGACATGCGCATTATAGGCATCTATGCGGACACCTGAGTTCTACACAGTGCTCTTTTTATCCTAATCTGTTGTATAAAATGTGTAACCATTAATGTCGTATCCTTGCCATGTCACAATTGTGAATTTTGGCCCTTTTGCCAACCATTGTAGTGTTTCACTTGATGACCTCCTAGTCAATTGCGCCTTCAACCATTCGTTGAACTGACGATTATGTTGTCTCGTGATCCAAACTTCTGACTGGCCTGCATTCTCTTGACGTAGCATGTCCTTGTGCTCTTCAATATATGGGGTCACTTCAGTCATGTGTTGTAAAACTGTGAAATGGGCTTGAGCATACGTATTTTGATTCGGAGTTATTGCTTTCCTTCCGATAGTACCGATACCCTCTAGCCTCTCCTCGTGACGAGATACAGGTACACCTATCGGATCGACCTGAGCCATGTAGCCGATGCAGAATTCAATAACCTCTTCTGTTGTATAACCTTCGATGATGCTACCCTCCGGTCGAGATCGATTGCGTACATAGGACTTGAGAATTCCCATGTACCTCTCGAAAGGGTACATATGACGTAGAAACACGGGGCATCATATTTTTATCTCTTTCACAAGGTGGACAACGAGATGGACCATGATATCAAAAAATGATGGAGAGAAATACATCTCTAGAAGACATAGAGTTGTCACCATCTCGGTTTGCAGAGCATCTAGTCCATCGGGATCAATGACCTTCTGAGCAATTGCGTTAAAGAAATAACACAGCCTTATGATTGTCACTCGAACCTTGTTCGGCAAAATACTTCTAATTGCAACAGGTAGCATTTGTGTCATTAGCACATGGCAGTCGTGGGACTTCATGCCAATTAATTTCAAATGTTCCATGGAAACAAGTTTCTTCGTGCTGGTGGAGTGACCGGATGGAACTTTCACACCATGTAAGGACTGGCACAGTTCAGTTCTCTCAGACTTAGACAGAGTGTAGCAAGCTGGGGGAAGGTATTTCTGGCCTTTATCGGTCTCTATCGGTGTTAACTCGGTCCTGATGTTCAAAGCGACCAATTCACGCCTTGCGTTAACACCATCCTTAGTTTTATCAGAAATGTTCAATAAGAGACCAATCAAACTGTCACATACATTCTTCTCTACGTGCATGACATCGATGCAATTGCGAACTTCTAAGTGCTCCCAATAAGGTAAGTCCCAAAATATTGACCTTTTCTTCCACATGTTCTTCCTCAATTTACGCCCCTTTCCAAGCACAACGTTTATATCCTTGACCATATCATACACCTCTTTCCTGCTAAAAGGTCTTGGTACTGAGTTATCTTCTTTTTTTTCATCAAATTATTTTTTCATCTTGCGGTATGGGTAATACTTTGGAAGGAACCTACGGTGACGCATGTACACAATTTTACACGAGTTGTTCAACCACACACTCTCGGTATAGTCTAAGCAGTGCGGACATGCTTTGGCTCCTTTTGTACTCAATCCTGACAGGTTACCAAGGGCAGAAAAATCATTAATGGTGCAGAACAACATAGCGCGTAGAGTAAAATTCTCTCGTTTGTTCGCATCCCATACATGTACCCCTTCGATCCACAGTATTGCAAGATCTTCTACCAATGGTGCTAGGAATACATCAATATCGTTGCCAGGTTGCTTCGGCCCTTGGATAAGTAGTGACATCAAAATATACTTCCGCTTCATACACAGCCAAGGAGGAAGGTTGTACATGCATAGAGTCAAGGATCAGGTGCTATGTCGGCTGCTCATGTTACCAAAAGGATTCATTCCATCTGTACTCAACCCAAACCTTATATTTCTCGATTCCACACCGAAATCTACAAACATCCTATCGATGTTCCTCCATTGGGCAGAATCAGCAACATGTCTTATCATTCCGTCTTTCTTACACTGCTCCAAGTGCCAACGCATCAATCTTGCATCCTTGCGGTTTGCAAATAAACGCTTCAAACGGGGGATTATAGGAAGATACCACAACACCTTAGCAGGAGGTCCTTGCTTCACCTCGATGCCCTTTCCATCATCAGAGTCATTTTTACACTTGTATTAGGATGCTTTGCACACCGGACAAACATTTAAGGTAGCTTACTCTTTACGGTACAGGATACAATCATTCGGACATGCATGTATTCTTTCTACTTCCATTCCTAATGGACAAAGAATCTTCTTGGCTTGGTAGGTGGTTCTCGGTAACACATTTCTCTTTGGAAGCATGTCTGCTAGGAGACCTAACAATGCCGTGAAACTCTTGTCGGACCAACCATTGCTTGCCTTCAATTTCAGTAGTTCTAGAACTGAAGACAACCTCGTGTATTGCGGCTTGCATCCCGAGAACAAAGGTTTCTCCGAGTCCTCCATCAAGCCCTCGAATTTACCAAACTCTCTCTCACTGTAGTTCCCTTCTGCATCACGTAACATCTGATCCAGATTGTCATCCTGCGATCCATCTGCGGCCTCATGATCAAAAGCACAGTCCACAACTAGCATATCGTTGTCCCCATCGACTATGTCATAACTACCAGCTTCTTGTGTACACTTCTCTTCACCGTGACTGGTCCAACATTTGGACCCTTTTCTGAAACCTCTTCGAATCAAGTGAGCTTCGATCTGCGCTGAGTTGCTAAACATCTTGAGATTATCACAATCAATACATGGACAGTACATATATTTTATCCCCTTCTTTAACATATCCAGCTCGGCCGCTCTTCTAAAAACAGACATGCCAACAATGTACTCTTCACTCACACGGTTCTCAATGTACATCCAGCTTCGATCCATTTATGCTAGCTACACAAGTAACAAATGGTTGCCAAAAATGATTATTACCGCAACTACATATAGCATATAAATTATCATCTCTAGCCTTCCATTACAAAAACATGTATATAAGCACAATTAAAAGTAATTGAGTACTAACCTCTTATTAGATCACTAAGAAGACGGCGATATATTTTCACCCCCGAACTCTCTAAAGCCGGCCGTCTTGCTAAGAAGACGGCGATATATTTTCACCCCCGAACTCTCTAAAGCCGGCCGTCTTGCTCCACCGATGCAGCGCAATAAAGACAGATCTCTGTCGACACCGTCCAAGTATTAATAGTGTAATTTATCACAGACGATTATTAACACGAACCGTCTGTGACAATTAATATCAAAGACGGTTTGTTATACGAACCGTCTGTGATAATAGAGACATCACAGACGGTTCGTATTAATAACCGTCTGTGAAGTTTCATAGACGGTTCTTAATACGAACCGTCTGTGATGTCTCTATTATCACAGACGGTTTGTTCAAACCGTCTATGATGTTTCACAGACGGTTATTAACACGAACCGTCTGTGATGGCTCAATTATCACGGACGGGTCATGTTAATAACCGTTTGTGACAGTATCACAACCGGGTGGTAGTATGAACCGTCTGTGATAGTTAAGCACAGACGGTTCCGTATGAACCGTCTATGATTTACCCGTCCAGTATAGCCTGTTTTGTAGTAGTGTCCTAAGCGTAGTCTCGATTCCATGATCGTTTTGGTCCTAAGCTCTCCTAGCTTAGTTCCAGTCCCGTCCGCCTCACCATGACATAACTCTGGAGTACTACAACCAACACAAACAAATAAACCATCACGTATCACCACATAATACATAAAGTCATCAATTGATACAATTCATCTATATAATGTACCATACAAAATGTATACAATTAAACTACTGATCCTAAATGTAAGACCAAATTATAAACCTCTGTACACACATAATAACGTAGGCTAACAAAAAACATTACGACTAAATTCAAATTTCAACCGAAACAATACCTCCTAGCTGGTTTAACTAGACCCCATATTGGTCAGACTGCTTAGAAGGACCAGTCTGATCGGTATAGCCCACCGGTTCAACCGCTAAAAATAATCTCGATAGTCGTGACTACTTGCATTAAACAACTCAGCGATCTTCTATTGATTAATTAACACATTAAACAAACTACATGGATGTGCCACTATTGTCCTCATTAAGCCAACTACATGCATGTGCCACTATTGTCCTCATTAAACCAACTACATGCATGTGCCACTATTGTCCTCATTAATTAACACATTAAACCAACTACATGCAGACAACAAGACTCAACATGTTGGCATGACTTCACATTAATTCGGAATGGCACCATTCTATCAATGTGTGATCAACTAAACATGCATGGAACATTTTTTTGACAACCGCAAACTTTGATTTCACCATTCTCAAATACCAAACTTAAACTCTGCAAATTCTCTGAACCAAAAATCAATTACTCATCATAACTACAGAATGATCTCTATATGGTCTCACAATATGTCCCTTTATGACTTATTCCAGAAACCACTTCCTTTTCTAAAATTTCAAACATCCCATTTTTCCATACCCTCTTTTCGTTAATTATGTACAAGCCCTCACGAGGGTATTTTAGAATATTATTTAAGGTGTCATGTACTACATGTTACATTTATATTCTGCATACACAAACATATGATATGAACCAGAACAAAAAAATGCCGCGATTTTATTACTATATTTTAGTGAATTAGTATTAAAATTTCAGTACAACAATATAGGTACATAATTGAAATTTCATATGTAGGCATAGGATAATGTTTAAAAGAAAATAGAAGGAAAACATAAAAGCTAGGGTATGAATTCAAAAAAAGAAGAAAAGTAAAAAGTGAAAACTGGAACAATAAAATCATTTGACAATTGTGGAGTGGGATAAGGATCGGAATACCATATGTAAAATATTTTAAATCTAAGAAAGTACGGCCTTTAACAGATCAAGAGCTTCAATGCTCTCCTGAAAAGTGAGCAGCATAACTTTTAAAGCTATATAAATAAATTGCGAATATGGTCCAAAGCAAACGTGATACAATCCAGCTGTTTTAACCTTTTTTTTCAAAAAGAAAAAGCCAATAAGCTCAAGAAGTCCCATACGGACATTAGGTTCCTTATGGTTACTTCCATATATATGTCCCAAATTAACGTAACATACATTAACCGAGTAACGACATCTGTTTTGGATTTAATTAACAATTTCAGTATACTTTGCATGGACGGATATACTTGCTAACAATAAATATATAGTGTCCATATATATATATATATATATATATATATATATATATATATATATATATATATATATATATATATATATATATTTGAAACTGATATATGTATTTCATTTAAATTGTTGTAGATGGATATATTCCATAGCAGGTGTGCCACAACCACAACAAAAGCACTTTAGTAGAAATTCTAGTTGATGAGCCTTCTCTTCATGCTCTCTGGTGATCCATCGTGTGCAGCTAGCTGCCATATTCCTGGTAATTTCCCCAGGAATGGAAGGAGAGCCTGTAGGAGCCCCTGTTGTCTTCTTCCTGCGAGCAAAGGGTGAGGTAAATAGTGTGAGCAAATAACATATGTAACATGAGCAAGCACAAATTCTTACAAGTCAGCATTCTACCTGGTTTTATTAGAAGGAGGTGCAGCAGGCTGTGCTGATATCCTGTAGGAGCATCAGTTGGCTTCTTCTTCCTACAGTTGAGGGAAAAGTAGTTGCAAATAATTAAATAAATTTACTACTTAGGCTTTTATGTCTACGAGAAACCCCAACTTTAATTCCCAAAAGAAAAGGGCTAGAAATTCCAGTATCAATTGGAAAAGCAATTGATGAAAAAGAGAAGTTGCAATCCCTCCCATTGGTACATCAACAAGCAAAATTTATATATACAGTGAGCCTGTGCGATGCACGGGTTGACGACTAGTATCTCAAGTTAATGGATGTTGCCTACAACATAGGGTCCAAGATCGATCAGGTGGCATACGCCTTTAAGAACTTGATAGATCAAGAAGACTTCAAAATTCCAAAAAAATTGAGGTATTACAATTTAAATAATTCAAATTTGTAATCACAATTATAAACAAAAACTTTCTATCAATAGGTGAATAAATTTGTAAGATGTTAACAATAAAAACAATATGGAAAAGACATACATATAGTTGAATGATTCAAGGACTCCAAAAAGTATAGGGTAGAATTCCTATGTTGATCTGAAAGATGAAATATTTAGAAATTCCTATTACTCATAGAAAAGGAAAAGAAACTGAATTCCTGGAGTTTTTCCATATATATGTAAATTCTCAATTAAAAACTTCAAAATAACTCTTGCACATAAATATATAGCACAAAATTGAAATGAACATTTCCAAAATGTTGCGGTATCCAAATACATAAAATTTCAAAAAAAATGTTGTGTTTAGATGTAACATTATAAAAAATAGTATCCAAACATATAAAAAATTCAAAATCACAGTATCCTGACACATAAATTTGGAACTAAATGTTATATAACAAATTTGGTATCCAAATACATGTACATATAGTTTCAGATTTCTATTACATATAAGCTCTATAACAATTTTGAGTATGGAATAAAATTCCAAGATAAAAGTTTTGTACCATAATTTGTAAAAAGGCAGGAATTGATTTTTATAAATTATTTCCAATAATAAAATTGGTTGATTTGTTTTGTACCATATAGTTGAATTGATTTTTGAGCATTGGGTTGATAACTGTATAATTAATTAAGAACTAGCTAAACTTAGATGCTAGTTTAACTGTTTAATTTATCTTTGTGGCCAATTGGTTATTTAGGGAAAGTCTAATTAAGAGACCTGCTGGCCTGTCCCCTAACTGTAGTACCGGCTGCTCTTAAGAGACCAACGTGCCAGATGATTCTAAATAAATTGCTTCATGTGGCGGATGAAGCTTCGATTTGCTGTTCCAACGATTTGCTGTTGCAGCTACCTCGTTTTTAAACCTAGTACCAGCTACTGCAACGATTTGCTGTTGCAGCTACCTCGTTTTTAAAGACGAGGGACGCATATGTGGTCAGTGCATATATTAATCCCAAATATACATCGTAGACTTTGACTACGTAAGGAGATGGAGTTAAATTAATCGCAATAACAAATACGTAGTTATGCATCCGGCCACTTGCTTAATTATTTCAGCAACTATTTTATACGAATTATTTCAGCAACCTGACAAAATTGTGAAATCTTATTACATGTCATTAATCTATTTCTTAGCAGGCGCACATATATATCTAAAAACATAAGCTTCGGAGTGCCTCTAAAATTAAGATATCGTTCCCCAACAAAAAGGCACAAAGTGCACGATACACACACACACAACACACACACACATATATATATAGACACACATACATACAGAGGCACACACATTTGGCATACACAGCTAAAGCTACTCGTTCTGGAATTTATTCTGATCACTTAGCCCGAAAAGGTTTTCTTGTTTGTCTTGCTTTATATATTTGCATTTCTATATTTCGGTAATAAAAGTCCAAACTCAGACTAGAAAAAAAAAAGGTCCAACTCATATCTAAACTACCACTACATGGGAATATAATTAAACTCCACCATCACAAATAACATATAAGGCCACCAAGAGCATCCACTAAATTCCGAAGGGAAAATAAAAATTTTTGGAAAAAATAGAAACCAAAAACTTGTGATACAAATCAAGGCTAAAGATGGCCGATTTAGGGGTCTTAGAGGGCGACTGGCACAAGCAGATTGTTCTCTTTTTTTTGGATCGGACTCATCGTTAGCTTTCCATTGAGTATAAAAACGTCAAAAACGGGCACTGTATGTAAAAGTTACGTCCATTTTACTAAAGGTGTCTCGGGACGGTCGGTGTCAGGTGGGAGATTATAAAATTTTAAGAGATTGCGAGGTGGGAAACATATCACAGACGATTTTTAATACAAACTGTGTGAGATAATCAAATTATCACAGACGGATTGTAATACAAACCGTTTATGAACTATCATAGACAATTATTTATACAAATCGTCTGTGATGTCTGCCATTATCAAAGACGGTTTGTATAAATATCCATCTGTGAATTATCACAAACGATTATTAATAAGAATTGTCTGTGCAAATATCATAGGCAATTATTCGTAAGACTCGTCTGTGATAGTTACAGGACAAAAGGTTCCATGTGAAGCATTAATGAACATAGAAAGTTGAATGAACACACACTAAAAAAAATCAAGCGACGTTAGTGATCATTTAATAATCATGGGTGAAGTAATAAGTCACCATGTTCAATATATATAAGCCCTTGGATCAAACAAGATGGACGATCCAAAATAGTTGCAGTGTACATTAAAAAAATCCTAATGACTAGTTTTGTCTTCTTGATCGATCTGCTGAACAAATGCAAGGCCCTTGACGACGTACGTACCCAAAGTACATGTTACTAACTAGGACGTCGTTGGCTTTGTGAGGTTACGTTCTAGCATCATCACATAGCCATTAATTGTTTTTTTGAAGGGATATAGCCATGTTAGTTTGACGTAAAATTTGTATAGCGTACATAACTTTCATAGGCAAGATCGTTTTCATAATGTGCAAACGTGTAAAAAGGACTAGATAGAATCATAAACCAGTTTGAGAACGTAAGTTCGATGACATATAAACTCGAAGGACATGTGAACATATTATTACTGGTTATTTGCTCTGTACGTATAGTTGATGAACAGCTATTGCCGACCATAGCTAGACAGAAAAGACGCGGAAAGCTAGTCAACTACTGCCATACAAATATATTCATTGGTTGATTGCTAGATTAGTACTTGTGTAGTTGCTATGAAGTGATAAATTAACAACAGTCGACAGTCGCACCACGCTAATCATATACTCCTACCTAACATAATATTAATTAGGCATATGTTCGTGACTTCCTAATTAACCCTGTCCATCTACTCACATGAAGAACAGTTGATATTCGAGCGAGTGGTCGTGTATGTTACCAAACGTCTCGGATTATTGTGATACACAAGAATGCAAGGTTAATTTAAATTACAAAATTCAATTTTATCACAATATATCTGCCAGAAGATTAAAGCAAGAATACTTTCTGATGATACTCAATTTACATTTGAATATACATCTATCTCAATGATTTCAGTAGTAACAAGTGCGCTTCAATCTGCTCTCGATTCTTAAATATCTTTAAATTCTCACAGTCAGTGCATGGACAATACATATATTGCACCCCCTTATTCAACATATCCTCCTCGGCAGTTCTTGTAAAAGCAGACACGCCATTAATGTACTCTTCACTCACACAGTTCGCGGTATACATCCAGCTTTGGTCCTATATTATGCACATATATAACAACTTAGTATTAAAAATTAAATTAACTAATTATTACTACATATATACCACATGCATTGAGGCTAGCTAAATCTAAATTAGCTAGATCTTCAAAGTATATATATAACAGTCACCAAAAATTAGCTAGATCTGGATCAAAATGAAGACAGATGTGGTTCTGAGCGGCGCAATAAATACATAGTTGGATTATCACAGATGTTTTTTTAACAAAAACCGTCTATGGTACTAAAATATCATAGACGATTTTTTTATTAAAAATCGTCTGTGATAATTCCAGATTATCACAGATGGTTTTTAATAAAAACCGTCTGTGATAGTCCAGTATCACAGACAGTTCATTAGCAATCACCATCTAAGTATTCCTTGTGCAGCCTGACAAGTTTGTTGATTATGGATCTGTTCCTTTCACGAGACCTCAATTCCGGAGTGATAGAGCAATAAGAAATACAATATTACCCGCTAAGTGCAAATGCAATTTAGATCTTTTGTATATTACCCTCTAAGCTTGAATGTAGAACGGCGGTTTCCTCCGGAACGCAGCTCTCCAGCAGAACGCTGCTAGCAGATGTTATGATGAACACAAATACACGAGAGAAATTGATTCTGGCGCTGCCTGATTGATTTGCAATAAGCGCTGCTACTTATTTGATTCTTTTTGCTTAGCCTTTGCAAGGCTTATATAGTGTATAGATTTGCTCCTGAGTCGGGCATCATCTCCGATGCGGTAGCCGAATACGAATATGAGACTGTTTTGAATACATATACAAGACACCATGCAGCTAATTCCTAAAGGACTCCACACGCAACTAGATTAGACCTAACAGCTGCCACCCGTCGTTACTCCTCAGCGACACCCCTCCCTCTGCTAGCTCTATCGCCGCATTTAAGGTCACCGCTCGCATGCCTTCAATGCCATCTGCGGCCTCACTTCCCCGCTGACCTCACCTCGACTTCAATGCTGCGCCGACCTCGCGTTGGCTTCGATGTCGCATCGGTGCACCTCAGCTAGCTCTCCTCTCTCCTAGCCGCCTAGCTTCCGGCCGCTGCACGCCTTCAAGACCTTCGCTGGCCATCCCACCCGGAGTCAATGTCACACCAGGCGCTGCACGCCACCCAACTGGAACTAGCTGTCGCCCCTCCCCTTGGTCCGACCTCACATCACTTCAATGCCGCCATTACTCGACTCTGCAATCCGTCCACCTACTGTGGCCTCCTCATCGCCTGAAGTTACTCCCCTTCCGCTCTGCGCTGAGCTAGGAGCCGCCCTCCATCAACGGCCTTGCCTGGCACCCATCCCTACGCGTCACTTCGCCGCAGCCCATCGTCGACCTCGTCGTGCACCGCACGGTAGCTGCTCCGCCTTCACTCCTCTCCATTGAAGTCAAGTGGCCAACCACCTCTCGCGGTGTATAAATACTCCCCGGGATCGTCTTCTTACTCCCCAGGGTCTTCTCCTCTCCTCACTTGCTCTTTTCAGTCGAACCGCCCCCTTGCGCCCACCTCGGCCACCGCCTTACCTCGGCCACCACCTTGCCTCGGTCGCCTCGGCAAGTGCTTTCCCCGCCGTCCGTGTCACGAAGTGCCCTTAGATGTCTCCCACTTTTCCCTCCATTTGATTGGAAGATTATTGCCAGAATCTGCCATCGTGACCATTCGCTGTAAGACTGGCCGGCGCTGCCATTTCCACCACCAATTCCTCCTCGGCGGACCTCTCTCTGATTGCTCCTTTTGGAAGGACCTTCTCGACGTCCTGGAGCCATTTCCATCGTTGGCCGAGCTTCTCGACAACCACGGCTCGCTGCCCACGGCAACCCCTCTACGCCACCCGTGGCCTCCGCCGACAGCCCGCCTCAGCACCTTCCCGGCCAAGCCGCCGCCACAGGTGAGATCCACTGGTCACCCTCCAACTTGTGCTCACTCCAGTTTTCGCCCTCATCTCTTCGGTAGCCGGCGCCACAGACGGCACTCCGTGCTTGGTGCTCCCTATCGCCGCTCGGCCTCACGCCCCTGCTCCCTGCCTTGACGCCCTTCCAACCGTGCATTCTCCCTCAGTTCCCCTCTCTGCATAGCTCGCTCTCATTCTATGGCAGGTGGACCCTCCTTTAAAAAAAAGTCGACTTGAGGCAGTGCTCCAATTTGTTGATCTGAGTAAGGCTTGTGTAGTTAAATTTTGAGATTTGCATCTAAGACATCTCTTCAATCAATTGTAAAGCAAAATAAAAAGATGTACCTAGTATTTGATTTTGAAATTATAAATTAAATTGTTAACAAAAGTCTAAGCAAGAGAATAATAATAATAAAAACGACTAGACCTTAATCAACATCTAATAAGTTGATTACAAAACTCTTTTCTAATCAAAGGTTAAAACAAGTTCAATCTTCAGCAGAATGTAAGAAATTCAATTAACTCATGGATCTTTATTCCAAAAGTAAGCAGCCCTCAAGTAAACTCTAAGTCCTTTAAATTGTCCTAACACATAAAATATCAATAGCATTAATTTGTTAAGACACTCCTTTTTGCTAATAATCTTAAAACCTTCGTCATCATTTATAAAATACTAAGAGTGAACTTCTTTCAAAAGTAAGAAACTCTCAAATCTAATTATAGAAGTTATTACCCTCGGCCTTAGGATGATTCAAATCTTAAATATTCTTTCTAACATCTCAATCTTGCAAGGTTAAAGCGTAAGTGTTAATCCTTGATGTATTAGCACCCTTGGCTAAAAAGCTGGCTAAACACAACTTTGTATCCAAAATAATCCAAACATCCTCCAGTAATTAAGAATGTTTAGTTCTGTGCAATCTATCAAACATAAACCTTATTCTCATTAAAACTCCACCTTCGATCATCCCTAATAGAGTTGTTAATTATCAAAATAATCAGCCTTGCTCCTAACCATAATAAGATAAATAGCCAATCCTAAGCTATAATTAAATTTGGGAAAAATACCTAAATTCAAGTATCAGGCAAATCAGCTTCTCTAGCAGTCTTTCCAATAGTTACATAAGTCCAACTTAACTTTTGGAACTTTCTTGATAAATATAAAATATTATAAAAAAAGTTATCAAGAAAAAGTTCAAGCCATAGCCTTCCCCAAACCCGTATCTTTAACCCAGCAGAAAAATTCTGCGGGTAATCCTTTGACCAACTTCTTGTTTCTTAAAATTTTCCCTCGCGGTAAAGCTATATAATCAACTCCTTCCTATCAAATGAATCCATTCCAATCATTCTCTCGAATCATGAGCAATATAAATAAAGTCAATTAATTTAAACCAGACTTTTGTTGCATTTGGATTTATTGGTTTTTCCATTCTGTTGCCGCGTATTAGAAACTGCAGTCTGAAGACAACAAGCTCGAGCGGATTCAAATTGCGGTGAGGGGAAGAATTCAGGATTTGATGCAACCGACTGGTTAAGCAAGCTTTGAATTAAATCAAGGCTGCGGTGATAATTAAGACAAGTCATCACTTTGATCATATTGATCCCACACTTAACAAAAATTATGTTCTTTCAAATTATCAAAATGCATGCTTACTTCTTGGAGGTGGTCATGTCACTGGATCAAGGCGGGCGCAAGAGGGGGTCTCACTGGGGCCCAAGGGGCTGACCTAGAGATGAAACCTTAGCGAGTGTAGTCCTTTACTAGATACATGGTAAAGGTTATGTGATAATCTGGTTGATCTGCATGTCTAAGGAAACATGTGGAATATAACAATTGGGTTATCTCTTGTGGGTAAAGATGTACAACTCTGCAAAGTCTAACAACTATTCGAATAGCCGTGCTCACGGTCAAGAGCGGACATGGGAATATCCTCGAGTTAGTTCTATTTCAAAAATCTTTTGTGGGCGGAATAAAAATCTATCAGAGGGAGGTACTGTGGCTTTAATTTTTCCTAGACGGACGTACTCCAGTGACTATAAAAATCTAGCATTGGTGGAGGTAACCATACACTGTAAAAGGTGGATGTAACCTGTGCAATTATTAATATTGCACAATCTCTTTATAACTTGCATTTTGGTTAAAAATTGCTAAGTCTCAGGAATTTTACTTATTATAATTGGAAATGTTGCTTTAGCAAATAAAAGAACCTCAAGCCACCTTTCATAGCCTTGCTCATACTAGTTATTAGTGTTGCATTCTGTGTTGTGCCTTATTGAGTACAATTTGTACTCACTGTTGCTTATTACCCTCCAGTCAGTCAAGAGCCGAAAAAGAGGCCCTGCAATGCTTCAAAAGGGTCAACAGAGCTGATATTAAAAGAAGGCCAAGAACTAGGTCGCGAAACCCCAGTTGGCTACCTGTGGGCAAGTCTTGGGGGTCCACTTGTGTGAAGATTTTCCACTGCTGCACTCTCTATTTTTCGGCGCAATCGGCTCGTGTAAGTTATTACTGTATTAATTACGCTTCCGTTTAATATGTTTTTGATATCCAGTGATGTATCTGTGAGCACTAACTACTGATCTAGGGAATAGTGCAGAAATCACAGAGGATTTCGGATTGGTAAAATCCGGGTCCGACACATACTCCTCTGCCAAGTTAGATCGATATACTTATATGCTAATTTTAAGATGCTCCAATATCAACCATATGGAAAAAAATTACAAAGGAGTAACAACGGGCTGGAGGTTGGATTTGAAATCGTTTTGATTACGTACGTTTTAAATCAATGCACCAAATCCTAAGGACTAACGACTTCTGATTTGGATTTTTTAGAGCGTAGAAAATTTCGGTAATAATCAAGAGGAAAGGACAAACTGCACGACTTGACCGTCATTATAAACATACTAGTAGTACGTGAACGCATAATGCATATATTAAGTAGAAAATCTGTTGTTGAACTTAACCCACTGATCGAGTCTCACGGCACCTGATTAAACATGACGTGTGTATTATTACGTTCCTACGTGCTGACCGACCGTCCATATGTCAGAGATGGTTTTAAATACAAATCGACTATGATAACTTAATTATTATATACGATAACTATCTATGAAGTATCACAAATGATTTAAAACAAAAGCATCCGTAATATTTGATAATATCATAGGCGGTTCTTGTTAATTACCATCTGTGATACTTCACAGACGGTTTTCACTATGAACCGTCTGTGATATTTTCTCTTCACAGACAGTTTTTACTACTGGCAGTAACCCAGACGGTCTCTAAACCAAAACAATATGTGATTGTATTTAATACTGATGGTTTTGGTTAACTGTCTGTGATGAGGTGTCTAATATTAGTCTTTTTCTAGCAATGATTAGTGCAAACTAGTATGTTCAATCTGAAGTGTTATTAATGCACATAGAAAGTTGAATGAACACACACTAACAATATCAAGCGACGTTAGTGATCATTTAATAATCATGGGTGAGATAATAGGTCACCATGTTCGATATAAGCCCTTGGATCAAACAAGAAGGACAGTCCAAAATAGTGATTATAGAAAACAGAATGGAACCCTTCCATTCATACTGATGCGCGTATGTAAATTAAACCACACGGATAGAGGGTACAAATTAAATCTTTTTCAGTCTCTTCCAAACTAACGGAGAAAATTAATCATCATGAGTAAATTCTTCGATCAGTTTGCGTTGAAATTTTGATAGCGACCAAGAGGAAGGGAACAAGCCGAAGACTTGGCAATTGGCCGTCAATTTAAACGTATCATCCATCAGCAGTTTAGTTTGTAAACTTACACCTAATGAATATATAGGTTCACAATTGATTTCAACATACCGAGTGGCACCTAACATATCATTGAGAAGGAAACGAACTGTGTCACCTACAACAACAACTACTATTAGATTTAACCAATTAACAAGTATTACCAGCAACTAAGTTTTAAAAATAAACATTCAACAACATGTGTTAAATATAAATTTTAGCAACATGATATACCATAAATTGAACTTAAGACAAACCAAATGATTACCAAGATGAATCATAAATAGATCTAATCTAAGAAACACAACAAATAACAATATTACGAAACAAATGAACTAAGAAAAATAACAAATTATTCAATTATTATAATAAAAATTACTAAGTTATTCATAACCATAAGTGATGAATTGTTAGATGGAATGAAAAACTACAAGGTGCAAAAATTCATATTCTAATTTCGCCCATGCATATCGCCTTCAATATTCACATAAAAACAATAATAAAACAATGACGAGTCCACGACTCAACAAATACAAAGCAGAATAATAAACAAGATATCATCTTTTTAACAATTTATATCTATTTATCATTGCCTTGACAATATGCTAGGTGATCGCAAGGGAAGGAAAGAGTGAAGTCGGCCGCTGAATACGAGCTTGCAGTGATGTTACACAATCTTATCTCTGTTCATGTCCGCATTTGTATACGTGGTCTGGTGTGTGTGTTTTTCTTAAGAGCGATGTCATAATAATATGTATTGTATGGTGTGCATGAATTTTACAAATAAAATAGTTTGGTGTTCTACGAAAAAGGAAGTTAAAAAAGAGAGCATCATATGTGAGATGATGTAGTCTCATTTCGATTTGTCTTGCAAAATGTTTTTGTAATATATAATTTTTATTATGTTTTCTAATATATAATAATAAAGATGATAGTCAAAATATATGAAGGGCGTACATGATATACCTCTAAGAAAAGATAAGTACATGGTATAATGAAACTTTAACGATTTCATTGGTCTAAATAACACAAAAGTTGACTATTTACCATCATAAGATGTGATATAAAAGTTGACTATCTCACAATGTAGAGAGTATCTCGTATAACGGAGAGTATATGTACGTGTAGTATACGAGTATTTAAGATCATCTAGGTGGTATGAACAATTTTTCAGATGTGGTATGTATATTTTTTAAACATACTCTTTTTTATATACGTATATGAAAGTATTTATAAAATACGCTAAAAATTATGGACTCTTTTACAATTTTTTCATGTGATTCATATTGAAGTATCTTATATTTAGTATATGAGTATAACTAAAGTGATAAAGGAGTATTTCAAGTTTGTTTAGGTGGTATATTAGAGGTGGATGTAATTATATCTGAGTGTAAAAATATATATGTGTGTGTGTGTGTGTGTGTGTGTGTGTGTGTGTGTGTGTGTATATATATATATATCCTAAATTAACGCAACAAACATTACAAAGTAACAACCTCTGTAATCACAAATGTATATCGTAGACTTTGACTACGTAAGGAGACGGAGTTAAATTAATCGCAATAACAAATACATAGTTATGCATCCTGCCACCTGCTTAATTATTTCAGCAACATGACAAAGCGGTGGGACGGTTCACTACTACAGAAAAGATCATTACAGATAATTTTTGAACCGTCTGAATTTATGTGACAGTGGTAACATGTGATTATCACAGACGACGCTCAAACCGTCTGTGATAAGTTATAACACAGATGATTTTTCAAAATAACCGTTTATAATATGTTCGCTATCATAGACGGTTTTTGGTATTATCTGTATGTGATTCTTATATATCATAGACGATTATTAGTATTAGCTGTCTATAATGTCTTACATATCACAAACGGCTAATACTAATAACCGTCTATAATATGTAAGACATTACAGACAGTTGTATTCAAAATTGTCTGTGATAGCAGAATATCACAGACGGTTCCATTGAAAAACCGTCTGTGATAGCAAATATCATAGACGGTTGTTTTTTAAAACGGTCTGTGATAGCTATTGGACAAGCTACATTATTTTCTATTTTTTAGCTAGCCTCAGGAAATGCTAGCCACGCCTTCTAAAAATAAGCAAGCAGATCACATATATAGCACAAGACAATCATTATACAAATCTCACAAATGAATTAAATAATACAAGTAGGTTACATGTATAGCACATGACAATCGTTACACAGATATCACAAATAAATTAAACAACTGAATGAAGTACAATGGAATCAAATATTTGATTAAGCACAACTGAGTGAATTACAATTGAATCAAATGTTTGAACAATTAATTATCATCTCCGCTGATATTGAACTCTTCATTCCGGTGAATGGCCTCCGCCATCAAGAATTCAGAGAGATGTCCTTGAACTTCGGCGAGGTTGTTAAGGTTATATGTTGTTGAGTCGAATTCTACAACCTGTCACTAGGAGTGTTAAAAGTCATTACATATATATATAATTTGATAATCATGAAATAAATACTGGCAGCTTGACAAACCTCTGGATCTTCTATCTTAGTGCCCATGATTTTCAGCATATGTCTGCAAACGTAGAATCTACATACGTTGCCCTGTAACTACTGTTGGCACTCCAAAAATAGAATTACATACATATGTATGGTCAGTTTTAGAGGCATTATTGCTATAAGATTGTTGTGTTATAACGGGTACCGGAAATCATGTCCTATGTCACAATGTGGCGTTGAATTCCCTATGTCTCCCTCCCTGGGCAACATAAGTGCTGAACGACTTATGTGATTCCAAAAAACATAGCCTCGGCCATTGCAAACGAAGGGAGGAGTACAATAGAGTTATGCATAAAGGAAATGAATTTATCTATCAAATTTTGTTGCACAAGGGCAAAGTCGTGGTTGCTACAAAGTAAGGAATCATGGTATATTATTTTGCTACACTTTGGTACAATCACGATTAGAATTTAATGACCCCTAGTCATGGTCGCCATAGTGATTAATACTAAGTCCATGTTGCATATAAAATACAAATAAAATTTGTATGGCAACTAGTGAAGTACATACCACTGATTGAAGTGTACCATGATATAGTCCTTATCACTCTGAGCAAGCAATCCATTCGTTATGTAATCTTGGACGAAAACTGCGTTGGCATTGATGCATTGCTAAAAGACCAAGAGTGGGTCGAGGAAACCCACGGGTTGTTGCCGTCATCGGACTTGGTGGATCATGGATCTATATATAAACAATGAGTTATAACATTTATCAGTATTACATAAATGTAAACTACCACTACATGGGATTATAATTAAACTTCACTATCACAAATAACATATAAGGCCACCAAGAGCAACCACTAACTGGTACGAGGAATCTCTTTAACTAAAAGATTCAAAAGCACAGATTGGCATAGCACATTAATACAAAATTAAGTAGCCCCAGAGATCCATAGCTACTTCCCAAAATGCAAATACAAGTCGTCTTAGCCTTACAAGAATGGAGGTATATTATCTTGCTCCACTTTGGTACAATCACGATCGGAATTCAATGACCCGTAGTCATGTATGTCGCCATAGTGATTAAAACTAATTTCATGTTGCGTATAAAGTACAAATAAAATGTAATACCCTGAAAGTCGATTCGGAGTCGGTTTTAAATTAATCGCGGAGTCGCCCGATTTTTTCGGTAAAGCGTGGGAAGGGAAAAAATAAAATTTTATGCAATAGCATAAAGTGAAAAATATGTGGAAAATATATTTAAATAAAAAAACCCTGTTAGCGGGCCGACGGGAGGGTGGGCCTGCCACCTTGGGCCAGAAGGCCCAAGGGGTGGCCGAAACCCCTCCCCCTCCTAACCCTAGCCCCCTTTACCTTGGCCGCACCCCCTCTCCCCTTTCCCACAGCCGCCACCCCCCTTTCTCCCCCTTACGCCACCACCCCTCCCTCCCCTTGGTGCTGCTCATGGTGCAAAGGAAGAACAAGGAGGAGAAGGAGAAGGAGAAGGAGAAGGAGAAGAGAAGGAAGGGAAGGAAGAGAGGAAGAGGAAGAGGATAAGAGGAAAGGTGTGATCCCAAGGCTAGATAATTGTTTCTCATCCCAAATCCCTCTGATATATGTTGTAATTAGGGTTCTAGGTCCAAGAATTGGTGGGGATTAGCAATTAGACTCTCCAATTTGTGATTCCCGGCGGACTGCCTGTAGATCAATTCGCACAGTGTTTCTGTTCGCGCAGTTTAGACACCCAAAACAATTTTTCCTGTGGGCTGCACAAAAGGAAAAACGTAGACGACGACGAGACCCATCTCCTATATTTTGTTTAGATTATTTGGCCGCATGATCTGGGTGCAGTAAGGTCGGGAACCTTGCTGTCTGTCAGGGATGCAGATGGGGGCAGATTGCTATTCAGGTGTGATTTAGGGGTAGTAGATGAATTTTATATTTTTGGTCACAATTGAGAAAAATGTGGGGAATTCAGTAGTCTATCTGCTGTAAAAAAATCAGAATTTCTAGAGTCTTACACTATGGTTGGTATGCGTTAGAATCTGGCAGCCTAGATTGCCAGAACAGAGAACATCCTCTGTTTTGTGCATTATGTTACTCCTTGCTAAAAACAAAATAAAAATATGTGATCTTCATGAAAAGTGTATGTATTTAAGTGAGGAGTCTAGAAATATATCTCTCTCTGTAAAAGGCTTTGTATTATTAAATATACAAAAAAATTAAGCAGAAAAATTAAGCAGCGCCGCTGTAGTGGGACGATTGTAGAACCGTTACGCGGGGAAGGAAGTTGTGGGTTTTTGGGGCTTAGCGATATATTTTCTTCGAGAGTCACATTTTCATTGTTGTACTGTGTGCTGAGAGGTACTTTTTTTTTGGACAGGCGGTTTTGCTTCTGAACGCGCGTGATTTCGCCGTTTTGCCGGTAGAGGCAAGTAAACGTAGCGGATGTGCTACCGTTTAACCCATTATTCTTACTACTTGCAATATGCATGATTTTCGTAATGTTATATGATATGTCATGGTTACATATTTTCTATGTAAGAATGTGGTAGCAAGTTATTAATCAATTGCTATGTTTAGACGAGTTTTGGTAGTATTGTGATAATTTGCTTAATAAGCCAATTGTGGTATACAAAAGTAAATACATAGTGGATATGATGGTATTTCCTTGTTGTTAAATTCATGAGGATCATATTGATGACCTTGAAGTTGGTATTATTGTGGTCTTGGTGGTAGTATTCTTAGTGAATACTTGTGGTTGTGGTGGTAGTAATCCAGATGAATATATTGTGCTCTATGTGTAGGATTCACTATAGATCGATTAATTATGATCTTGGTGAATCGAATGTGAGTGATCTGGTTGATCTTCGTGGTTAAATTCTTATGGCTTATGATTATCATACCATTCATAACATGTCATGACATTTGCATTGTTGATATCACCGCTTAAAGCCGCAACCATACTGGTACAGCATCGTGCATTGCCATAGCACGATGCACACTTTTACCTTGTTATGTAAAGGTGCAGTGGAGCATAGCATGCATATGCATTGCATTGTGGAAAGATCATTTGCATACTTATGCAATATATTATGGTGAAGTTATTATACAAACAACTGCAATTTCATAGTTGTAAGGTGGAATTGGCTCATGAGAGTCACTTGTGGTATGAGGAAAGTGGCTGTGGTCGTGGATATAGATTCATCCCTTGTGGTATGATAAGGGTTGTGATTGTGACATGAGATTCTTTTCTCTTATGGTAATTGTTGATAGCCGTTGTGGATGTGAGAAATAATAAAGTTAGTGAGGAAAAATATGTTAATGCTTTATTTTGATTGGTAGTGGTAGTGGTGGATGATATGAAGTAGTTAATCAAGATTTATTTGCTAATATTTTATTATTGTCGATAGTAAATGTGGTTAAGGTTATGATTGTGGTCATTTTGGGAAATGAATATTGATGCTTAACATTATTGTGGTTTAATTAGCTTGTTAACGAATGTGGATGCACATTGTGATTGTGGTCATGTGGTTACTTTAATGATGTTGTATATTTGTCTGTAGTGTGAATAGTTTGTTAAACAGTTTGCTTGCTGAGATTTTTATCTCACCCTTGTTTTTCCCCCCTACAGGTGATTCATGAGCACTCATGGGATGGGTAGAGCGGCACCACAATAATGCACTTGGTTCATCAATTCATGTTGTAATAAAGTCGATGGAATTTTTAACCAAATGCTTAGCTATTTGTGGATGTTTATTTTATTTAATAATGATGAACTTGTGAACTATTCTTTGATTATTCTGCTAGAGGTTGAATTAATTATTGAACTTGTTACCGTTATCTTTGTTTCCTTAGTTGTTTATGCTTCCGATTAATACTTCATGTCTAGAAATTGTTGCCGGAATAAATTATCTTAAAAATTTTGGGTAGTTGTAGAGTGGTCTAGTGGCATCCTAGGGTGATGTGGATCCACTAGGTCTTTGTATATAGTATTCTAGAGAGGTACATTACCTGGATGTCGTTGATAGGTAAGTGGGCGTCGCTATATTAAAAAATTAGCGTGGATATTATTATCATAGAAGGTTTGTTATAGAATTGTCTATGATAGTGGCTCTATAAATAGGCCCACTAGGCGCACTATGTCTCTACCGTCCCTGCTAGATTTTGCTAGATCTAGTGTGCTCACACGCGATGCTACCTCTCCCTCTGGACGCTGCCTCTCCTCTCGACGCCGCCTCTCCCTCTGACGCTCTCCTCTCGACACCGTTTCTCCCTCCGACTTCGCCTCTCCCTCTTGACGCCACCTCTTCACCCTAAGGTATGAATCTCAAATCATACTTCTTTTGGAGGTAGAGATCATGGTGAGTTTGGTAGATGAGATATATGGTGGCTCTACTAATGAGGAGGGATATCTGTAGTTTGTCGCTGATTGGAAATTGCAAAGAGATATATATGCGTTCAGATATTAGCTTGATGATGATTCTTGTGTAACCCTATATCTGATAGCACTAAACTAAAATTTGAGCTTTATGCTAATTTTAGTTGATTCCCTATTATTGAGAATGCTCTTTATGCTAATTTTAGCAGTCATCATGCTTCCTGTTTTATGTTTATGCTTTTAATGATATGGTAGAATTACAGTTTATATATAGTTTTTGTCATTTATATACTACTAGAAATGTGCTTTGATCATATTTAATTATGTTGGAATTAAATCTAAATATATGCTTGTGCCTATATTGGTTGAGTACAAGGCCGATTACCGTATACTCGTTACAAGAGGAACATTACAGCACTGAACTAAAGAGACCTTTTAGCAATAATATATACCAATAAACCTTCAAAGAGCACGAAGCAAATTACATGCTCATAGCTCACTCTAATTAGTTTTTTCGTGTAAGAGAGATGATGTCCGCACAGTCATTGTTGTCACCATCAATGTCACCAAATGGGTTTGATGCTTCAAACACCGAGGTAACTAAGCATAGCAGAAAAGTATTGAAAAGGCTAGATGGTCGGATGACCATCACGGTGGTCTCTCGGGATGGGGTCCCTCTGCAACCGAAGAAAGCAGCAGCATTTTGGACTACCAATGGGATAATTGGATGGCAACGAGTCCTCATCATCATAGCATGATTGAAAGATTTCATAATGGATTAGAAAAATTAGCTGTGGGTGGAAATAACAGAGTCGTTCAACATCCTAGCAAAAGTTCAGGAACTCGTGCAACAGTAGGCTCTTCTCGCAATGAGAAAAGCATGGAAGAACTTCAAGAGTATACTTGTCACGCAGTACGTGGCCAAGGATCATACACCCTTTACGAGGTATCCTTTCGTGTCGCTGGAAACATGGGAGGCCTTTTTGCAGATGAAGATGACGATCGAATTTTAACAACACTCACCCTCATAGAGTCAGCACCGCAGGGTACGCAGGTAAAATCTCACAATAAAGGATGTAGGACGAGGTCGCAATCCGATCGGAGGCCTCCCCGCCATTTGCTAGATCACAAACGAGCGTGCCCGAAATTGGTTAAAAGCAAGGTCATCGACCACATCTTCAGGTGTCACCTCTTTCAAAAACCCTGTAGACAAGGAAGTGTACCAACGCCTAGTAAGATATGTTAAACTACCTAGTTGTTAATAGCACTTGAACTTCATGGGTTCTAAAATAACATGATTGCCTCTTGTAGTAAGCATTGACTACCAAATCTTCCCAAGGCTCCTTTGAAGAAGACAGTGAGAGGGATATGCTATCACATGCCTTGGGAAATAAGGAGCACTCAGGTCGCACGTGAGGCCTAGGGGTTTACCACTACTATAGAAAACCGTATCACAAACGTTTCAAAAATATCATCACAGATGATTTTCTGAACCGTCTGAATTTATGGGTCAGTGATAATCGAAGGTTATCACAAACGGTTTGAAAATAGTCTGTGATAGCTATCATCGCAGACGATTTATAAGAAAAAATCGTCTGTGATATACGCATATCACAGACAGTTTTTGGTTACAACCTGTCTGTGATATGCATATATCACAGACGGTTTTTTCTTATAAACCGTCTACGATGATAGCTATCACAGATGGTTTTTAGTTACAAACCGTCTGTGATTATAGATATCACAGAAGGTTTTTAGTTACAAACCGTCTGTGATATTCTTTCCTACCCCTAAATCTATTTCTGTTTATTGGCTAGCCTTAGGAAATACTAGCCATGCCCTCTGAAACAAGTAGATCAACATGTACATGTATATAGACAATTCACATCTCAATTCATTTCAGAAACTTATAACATCTAATTCACATCTCAGTTCATTTCATAAACATAAAACATCCATTTCGCAAATCAATTAATTGAAATAAAGTAAAATATCCATTAACAAATACACAATTACAAAAAGATCTACATTGCATTTGCACTTAGATGGTAACATTGCATTTTTTTTATTGCTCTATCACTCCAGAATCGAGGTCTCGCGAAAGGAATAGATCCATAATCAACGAACTTGTCAGGCTGCACAAGCAATACTTGGATGGTGCATCAGCCTGACAATGCACCATCCAAGTATTGCTTGTTCAGCCTGACAAGTTCGTTGATTATGGATCTGTTCCTTTCGCGACACCTCGATTCTGGAGTGATAAGAGCAATAAAAAAATCATTGTTTGATGTGGAACTCTCCATTTGAATTTAGGACTTGAGCCACCAAAAAGTACGCGCACTCTCCTCGAATTGCTTCAAGGTTGGCCTGTTTCAATGCAGTTTTCGGGATGAACGCAGCCTGTCGATAGGAATATCACTGTGCGTATATATATAACCTGATAAGTATGAAGTAATTATGGGAATATTGACAAACCTTAGAATTAGAATTGGTGATCCTCGAGGAATCGAGGAGTAGTCTCATATGGTGGCAAACGTAGAATTCACACGTGTTGCCCGGCTGCTGCTGGTGGTACTGCAAAAAATAGATTATGTTAATTCAAGAGGCATTACTACCAACTGTTTCATAGGATTAATTAATATGTACTAGCTAATAACTTAAATTGTAGATCATGTGTCAGTGCTTTGGCCCCTTGCATTGAGAGCTTTGCCATTTGAACGTATGTCGCGAACACCCTACGTGATTCGAAAAGGTTGACTTTACTCATTCGGAAGGAAAGAAATAGTACAATATAGATATGTATGGAGAAAATATACATACCTATCGAGAAGTTCGCCGACAACTTTGTAGTCGGTTTTATCTTACTTAGGGAATCAAGGTATATTGCCTTGTTCCATTTTGGTACAATTACTATTAAAATTCAATGAAATTGTTGATTGTAGGGCATAAGTACATATTCCTTACCTACGTGATGCAGCAATGTACCTCCCGACGAAGCTAGAATCCTCGTTGATGGTATGACTGTCGACCAAGTGTGGGTCCAAGAAACCAACCAATGATTTGGATGATCTAGCTTCAGTCACCATGTATTTATATATATACACGCAAAAGTAACAAATTATATATGATATTTATCGGTATGACATGAATGGAGACTGTGATTGTACACACTTATAACGTCCAGCATCGAATGAGTGAGGCGTCGAGAGCGTTGAGCGTGTAAAGATCAAATAAATCATCAAAGGTCACCGCGAAGACACCATTTTGAAATTCATGCTGTAAATGATGCAGCCTGAATTTGATAGTGATACCTGAGCACCGTTCTTCCTCTGGCTTATTGGATTGTTCCATATACCAATTGTGTAATTGCCTACAACTAACTGGTAGGAATAGGAGGTGCTTCACCGGGTCGATCAGCGACTCACCAAGCATGAATTTGCGGGCCAATGGTAGGAACGGAATATCATTATCGGTCTTCTTTGCTTTGCCCTTGCTGCCTCGGCTATTATTGCTACCTCAGCTGTAGGTCGACTGTAAAGGTAGCACCGTGGAAGTTGTTGCACCGGAAATAGCTCTCATGGACTCATCACCGGTGCAGGTAGCGGTGGTAGAGATAGACCTTGTGGAGATGGCACCAGTGCAAGCAATTCTGGTTCGTATTGCCCTTTTGGACCTACCACCAGTGAAGAAGTCTCCAGGCAGATGTCTCTTTTGGGCCACTGGATGAAAGTTCCAATGACTTGCCCTAGAGTCACGATCTCGTCGTTGGGGGGCTTCGGTAGTGGGACGACCTCGAAATTGGTATGCATACCATCCACAATCACTTTTTCGAAGCCTGGCGCTAAAGGTGCACAGTGCACCATGGCCCCTTTATCGGACGGATATGCCAGGCCCCAAGCAGCCCACAAGGCAACGGAGGCATATCTCACTTGGAGCTTGCACTTTGTAGCTTCCAGGATGTCGTCCACAGGAAATCTACCCTCGGTTTCCATCGTAAGATTGGACGCGCAGCTACTCCGACGGTTGGGGGGTTGGCTAGCACAGGAGCGGTGGCGGCGGTGGCCTGCTGATTTTCTTCTGTTTGTCTTCGCACCTCATCTCTGACGTAATCAGCAAGCTCCGATCTAAGAGATGCATTGATCTCCTCTCGTAGTCGTGCGTCACGCTCGGCTTTGTTTCTCTTCCTACTCCGATACAATTCGGAGTTATCTGAGAAACCTTGTTTCCAAGGAACATGAAATCCAAGGCCTCTCGTATGCCCCGGGTGCTTCTTGTTTCCCAGTGCTGTGGAGAGTATGTCTTTCTCCCTAATTGACTGGAATGATCCCTGAGAAGATTCGACACTCAGTGCATCCTGCAAGAGCCCGACAAGTCATTTAGTTTTCAAGGAAGTTGTGGATTAATTACAAGCTACGTAGTTCGATATCTTACCAAGCGGTGGGACACTTCCTGGTCTGCAGGGTTCTGGAAGGAGATGTCCCCCGACGACGTGGTAGATGACCTCGCTATAGTCCAATTTCGAGCGCGCTCATCTGGGATCATGGCAAATGACGGGGCGGTGTCCCGTAGGATTGCCTATTCGTCCTCCTGCCTCCACTGCGGGATTTTACCTACATACCCAGATGTGCCGAGTCTGTGGGGGTGTATGTTTTTTGCCTGGAGGGCCTTGTGCGCCGCACTTGCACTTCTGAAAGCTTCAGTCGTCTTCATCGCCTTGAACTTTTCCCATCGTGGTTCCAGGAATGGATACTTGTGAAAGGGCGTTAGATCCTTGTCGGACCCCGGAGCAACGACTCCTGGATCCTCTATGTAAATCGCACTAGTCCAGGATCAAGCTAGTGCACAAAGTGGATAACAAAGACTCATATCATGCGCAATGATATTTATTTATTAACTAAATATGAGCCTGATGGCCAAAGTTTACATCAATGGTTCATAAACCAAAAATACATATAAACAGCGGAAGAAAACCAATGAAGCAGCAGCCCATCCTGCCTGCCCACAGGCAAATGACTGTAAGACGCGGCCTAGTCGTCACCATCCTCATCGAAGTTGTTGACGTCATCCTCTGGCAACAGATTTTAGTAAGGTGAGTACATAAAGTACTCCCAAGGTAAGCACATAAAGTACTTACACAAGTTACACTAGGAGTTTTAACAGAGTGAATGCATGCATAGGGATAACAAAGGAAGGCTTAATAAGGTTATTTGTGCAAAAACAGTATTGAATTTAAATACAATAGCATAAGTGCAAAAGCTGAATTGTTAATACAGTAGATAGAAATAATAATTTAATAAAATAATATCGTTAGTGCAGGCTCCAACCAAACACTAACCTAGTCACAGGTATCCCACCTGGTCCATCTTTTCAAAAGTTTTCACATGGATTCCATCTATCCATATGCTTTTCAAAATCTCTTATGGATTTATTTTGTTAGTGCAGGCTCCGACCATACACCAACTTATGCACAGGTATCCCACCTGGTCATGGATTCCATCCATCTATCCATAAGCTTTTTCAGAAATCATTTTAAAAACCAAAGTCTAATCCATGAAAAACTTTACTCAGCTTGCCCATAACCGTGGGCACGGCTATCCAGGATAGGTTATACACTCTGCAGAGGTTGTACAGCTTTACCCACAAGACACGATCATCCCACATTGCCACTAGATTAACACACTTCCTTTGGTGTGCGGCGAGGAGATCATGACAAGGCCGTTACAATGATCCATAGCCAAAACAGTCACGCCGCCACTAAGGTTTCACCACAACTCGAATCCACGAGTTGGAGCCCCCTCTTGTGCCATGTCAGACTTCCCACAGCCTACGCCGCACTCACATTCAACCTATAGCGAGACTATACTCGGAACTTCACAAATTACTTAGCCAGGTCCGACCCATACCGGACTTGTGGTAGTACGATGTGGCTTTGCAACAGTAGCTCACAGACCGATCCTTAACTTGACTTAGGCTCAATCTACATACCCACATGCACGACAATCAACCAGGTGTCACCAAACACGAGGCATGCTGGCACTCACCACCTAACCATTAGCCTAAGTCCAAATCAAGTTTTTATATTTTTCTTTGAAACATTCATATTCATTCTTGACTCACCGAAGTCAAGAATAGATTTTAGGAACTTATCATTTTCTAGTGAAACAAATATTCCCACTTAAATCATTCTAAGCATGGCTAAGCAATTCTATAAACTTTCTAGTCAGTACTATTGTACTAACTAGGTTTTCATCTAAGGTGACAAGGCATAAGTAAGTTCAATGTCAAATTTGGCCATACACAAAGGATCTGGGTATAACTAGAATTTAAATCAAATTTAAACTATATTTGAATAAACGTACGCATGCATAATAATTTTAGAAACAACATAAATAATTTAAATTACTGGGAGCAACATGATCAAAGGTGTAACTTGCCTTTCTTTGACGTTTGCCGAGGTTCGCTGAAGTTATACTCTCCGAAATAGTCGTAGTCTACACGCGAAAAGCAAAAACAAACTAAACTCAAATAAAATCCAAATAAAATCCAAATTTTATAAAATAAACGCCGGGAGATAGAATATGAATTTAGAAATTTGGATGGGTCCAATCATAGTTAGAGCGAAGAAGAAGGACTTCTGGTAGTTTGAATTCCAAAGAAATGAATAAAAGGAATTCTTGAAATTCTTTTCTTTATGAAGGAAAAGTGGTCGAAAGTTACAATATTTGTGTATGGTCGAAGCCATGATCGAATCAACGATTGAAGTTGCGAAGGTCAAAGTCGAAGACGGAGACTCTAAGTACGGGTGCAGTCGAATTCGAATATTAAGATTCGGTCGAAGATTTACTCGAAATTGTATAGTGGTCGAAGAACACTATAACAGTCGAGAACAAATGGTAATCGGAGTCGAGTGGTCGGGACGACAATGAACACCGGTGGTGGAAAGCGAAGGTACTCAGAGTCGGCTACGACTTCGACTACCAAGTATTCTTCCAACTACTCCTCGCTGAAAAAGCGAAGGTACTCGGAGACTTAGAGCGAAGAGTGACAGTGGTCGGAAGCGACTATGGTCGGAGGTAGACGGAGATGACAGTGGTTGGGAGTGACTGTAGTCGAAAAAAACAATTGTGGTCGAAAGGATTGGAGTTTATGCAGAGTGATCGAAAGAATCGAATGGGTTGGAGAGGTCGGAGGGTACGGAGGTTAAAACGGTCAAACAACCATGGTCGATTCGAAGACGAAGGTTGAAGTCGAAAGCTCCGAGACTGAAGACCGAAGTCTAAGTCTTCGAGGTCGAGCGTCAAAGGCTAGAGTCGAAGTCTCTGGGATGAAGATCGAAGTCGAAGTTGAAGGCTCCGAGCAGTCGGAGTCTAAGAAGCCTCCAAATGGTCGGAGTCTAAAGAACCTTTGGACGGCGGAGTCTAAAGAGCCTCCGGACGTCGGAGTCTTATGAGCCTCCGAACATCGGAGTCTAAGAATCGGATGGTTGGGAGAAGTCGGACGACTTCGCGTGATAAGATCCGAGTGATCCAACGGCAACGAAGACCGGGGAGGTGTACAAAGAGGGAGAAGAGTATGAGTCCCGATTTACTTTGGCGCATGGTTCGGGCTGCGCTTGCTGGTGGCGAGGGTGTAGCGGAGGCGGGGTACAATTATCGACGGCGGAGACTCTCCGATGACAGCTTGCTCGGAGAAGGGGTGTCGAAGGTTCGCACGGGCCTGATTAAGGTTACCGGTGGTGGGGGTACTCTGGTCATGCTCTGGCTCGGGAAAAAGGGTGAAAGAGGTGCGCACGGTCCCGTCGAAGATTTGGCGGTGGTGGCGTCGGCGTCGGTGGAAGAGACGCTCCGGCGGGGGATTGCTTGGCGAAGGGGTGGCGAGGTGAAGAAAAGAGAGAGGGGATTGCGAGGAGTGCATTGGTGCTCTCGTGCAATACCAGAAGTGGTTGGGAGGTGGTCGGCGGCGAGGTGAAGTGGTGGCGCAACTCCGGCGGCGGTGTTCCGGCGGTGAGGAGATTCAACCAAGGGCGGTCGAGAAAATTCAAAAATTATGAAATATATACTGAAAAATAGATTATGAATTTAGAAACTTGAATCACTTGATTCGGAGTTCGGACGGAGAAGAACGAGCGATTGGAAGATTGTCGGATCAGAAAATGCTGAAAAAGGAAAAATCAGGAATATTCCTCCGTGAACAGTATGGACAGCAGCCCTTTTTACTGTTTTTGGCCGTGTCGTCGGTGAGAAAAGGCACGGGAGGTGAAGACAATGGGTTGCTAATGACCCGAGGCACATGTAGGAATTGGCGGCACGTCAAACGGAGCACGCTGACGACGTCTACGGTGACAATGACATAGGGTGGCAGAGAAGAATATTTTTCGGGAATGAAATATGGAGAAGTAGGGTGAGCATGGCCTAGAACGCGGTGAGGCGAGTCTAGAAAAAATATCGGCAAAGCCGAACACTCACCGGTGGCGGCGCAATCGTCGTTTGAACGACGACGGTACCGAAACACGAAAAACTCAATATCTTCGCGCTCGGTCAGGCGAATCCAAAACCGTCTGAAACCCTAGCTAATTAACCTATAATAGTTAGAATTTGTGTCACTATCAGAAAATGGGTATCAGGGATTTACTGATTACTCAAAGTGAGGGGCAGGGATTTACTGCACTCACATGGCGCAAGAGGGGGCTTCTGAATGTGGTGGATTTAACCCTTCAGCGGTGAAACCTCAGCGGGTGATATAAATCTATACTAGAGTAGGTGAAAAGCTTTGTGATATTTTATCTGGGTCTCATGCCAAAGGAAGCATGTTGACTGTTAAGATAATATATCTCTTGTGGGTAAAGTTGTACACACTCTGCAGAGTAATAAAACTATTCGAATAGCCGTGCCCACGGTCAAGGGCGGACAAGGAATGCATTCACATAGTAGAGATTTGACTTTGAATTTAAATAGAAAAGGTTTTGGAAAAACTAGAGAGTGGATAGAACTCTCGTGATTTTGGTCTGGTGGATGTAACCAGTTCAGGTGGTTTTAACCTCTATTTTGAATCTTGGCGGATATAGCCTATTTATCAGTGATGGTGGTTGTAACCTTCACTAAAGTACTTATTAAACTTCAGATTATAAAAATTAAATGTTTAATAAAATGCTTTTAGAAGGAGTATATAAATTTGAAATAAAATGCTGATTTGTGCAAAAGAGCCATATAGCTTTCCTTTGTTCAACCTTGCATCTAATGCATCTTTCCCAAGACTTGCGGAGTACTTTATGTACTCACATACTACACTTCAAATAATTCTCAGAAGAGGTTGAAGCTCAAGAAGGAGACTATGACTACTGTTCCGCTTGCGGCTGTGATGGATTCTTTCCGGAGGACTAGGACTCGTTGCTCAAGTCAATTGCCTGTGGCAGATTGATGGGCCGTTTATTTGAATACTTTGCTTCCGCTGTTTTATTTTGTGCAAGAGGTTCAGTGAACCGTAGTTGTAAGGCCTCGGGCCAAGACTTATGTATTTCCGTTATTATTGTAATAAAGCGTTGTTGGCAATGTATCATTTTGTCTGATTATCTGTGTGTACTAGCGTTGATCTGGGACTAGTACTGCAATACACAGGGGGGTCTGGGAGTTTCTACTCCCGGGTCTCACACCCGTCGATCCTGGTCGTAGTCGACGTCGTCGTACCGGACTGCATCCCACATATGCCGCACCTGGAGCTTTACCCTCATCACCGCAGCCCACTCGACGTAGTTGGTCTTGGTGAGTGTAGGCCACCCGCCGCCGGGGCCGACGTCCCTGACGACAGCCTGGTACTCGTGGTGACCACGGTACCGAACCGGGGAGAGAGAGCCGCGTCGCCTGTGAAGGCCGCGCTCTCCGTCGACCCGTACGCCGCCGCCGTGCGTGCCTCCTCCAGGAGCGCCGCCGGCGCGTCCGCGCCTGTCTGGGCTGCCGCCGCGCTCGTGGGCGTGCGCGACTGCCCACTGCGCCGCTCGCCCTCGCGCTGCCTCCCTCTCCGGCAGCTCAAGGTCCGCGTCGGCGCTGTCATCAGCAGAGACGGAGCTGCTGTTGCTGCCGCGTAGAACCTCGACCTCCGCTGCTGCCGCACGCGCTGCATCTGCCGCCGCCGCTGCTTCCACCTCCGCTCGCCGCCGCCTTTGACGCTTTTTCCGCGCCGCAGCGCTCGTGTCGCCGCTCGCTCGCGTTCCTCTGCCACAGCGAGCTCGGCTTCTTGCTGCCGCCGCGTGCTCGAGGCGACCGAGCGCTGAGATTGTCCTGCGGACATGGCGCGCCACCGAGGGACTGCTGCGTGGAGAGAGAGCTGCCTCTGATGAGCTGCTGCTCGTCTGAACAGGGGGAGGAGTGAGCAGAGGCAGCCGGAGCTGCTGCTGCTACTAGTTGGGGCTGCTGCGAGGCTGGAAGCGACACTGGAGAAGGGATTGAGCAGGAGATGCTCAGGCTACAGGATAACCTTGCTCTGATACCACTTGTTAGTCGCTCGATCCTTGCTCTTGGTGATAGCAAGATCCTTACTCTCATCGAGAGGATGACACTTGGAGATGGGGCAATTTTCCAGGATAATTTCTCACACAATGCCATTCCAACCTGAGGGGTTGGGGATACAAATTTATAGGCTGTTAACCAGCCAAGCATATGCTAAGATGCTGTCCTAGATGCTAGTCAAGATGCTGTCATAAGATGCTTGTCCTAAGATGCTGTCCTAAAGACTAGTCAAGATGCTCTCCTAAGATGCTTGTCCTAAGATGCTTGTCCTAAGATACTGTCCTAAAGAGATGCTAACAGCCAGTCAAGGATGCTGTCCTTGAAGAGCAGCAAAAGCAAAAAGCAAACAACAACACAGAGACTTATCCATCACTAACTTATCCATCAACCTCCCCATTGATGCCAAATCCACTCTATTGCATGTTTGTCCTGCCTTAACTCGGCCCTGTAAGAAGATAAGCTGATCAAAGTGTGTCATCTCTTCCTAGCTCACCACTCTCGTTCCCCTTCCAAGGACTAGAGCCCCCCCTCCTTGGTTCACTAGAAACATAAGTGTCATTCTTGATGTCAGTGAGCCCACCATGAACTGTCATTTTCCTTCCTCTCTGGCCGATGCACCCTTCTGTGCCACCATGTTCCTGTTGCTTCGGTGAGTCTAGCCTCGCGTCTCCCATGTCCCATCGTATTCCATACCCTATTAATACTTTCCCCTTGCTCAATTTTTTCCTTCCTACAGTGAGATCCCGACAACATATGTCTTCTCTGTATCTAGCTGCCACCACTTTTCCCATCATTTCCCATTGCTCCGATGAGTCTCTGGCCGATTCCTCTTCTTCACATCATCCTCAGCTTGTGTGCAAGCTTACGTGCCCTTCCTTGTAGACTCTCCTTCACTGAGGACCACTGTCATGGTGTACCACCCACTGTGGTAGCCGCTCGTCGCTGACAAGCTGGCCCAGACCACCTCCACCACGGCCAACCTCACTATTGTGATCGTGGTGAGTCACTAGGCGAGTCACTGAAGCCCATGCACCCTTTTATTTTACCTTGAGCGGTCAGTCTTCACCATCATCATCTACCATGCCCGCGGCACCACCGCTAGCCATCGTTGTTTCCTATTCTGGTGACCCTTGGGCCTCACGTCAGTTTCTGTAGCATCACCCAGGTTCCTAGTACCTCGAGCGATGACCCAGATAGCCCTTCCTGTTCTATCTTGCCAACGCCAACTTTAGGCTGAGACAACCTCGCCGCCTCACGCCATTATGCTGTCATGTCAAACTACCTTGGGCATTACCATCACCATCATTAGCTTGCCTTGGTATCGTCATTCTGTTTTGCTAGTCTCTAAGACCTATCAGTCGCTTCCTCAGCATCAACGAGCTTGGTCATGCCCGAGCTGTATCTCCCCTATTTCCTCACTTTGGCAAGTGAGGCCTGCCGAGAATATTAGATTAGCGCTAACTAACCTTGGTTAAATTAATGAGCCACTGACATATAGGCCTCAGTAAATTAATTAGTTACATTTCTATTTAATACTAGTTTTAGGATATGTGTCATTGACATATGGACCCCGCATGAAAAATTAATAAAATTCCAGCAAGTAGGCCATACCTATCAGTTTAATGATGCAAAAAATCTAGTGTTTCCTTTAGAAAGTAAAATGAAATTCCATACACAATGTTTTCCTCTTATTTTTTAGCATTTTCAAACCCAACCTAATTCAAATGCTTATAACTTTTGTATACAAACTCCAAATTAAGTGAAACTTGTTCTTAAATTTTCATAAAATCATGCTCTTTCATAATATAGAAAATATTTGAATTTTCGCTCTGTATGAATTTATTTGGCTCTTATTTGTATTACTTATCTTTTACCGGTTAGACACCGACGTTCAGGAAGGGCCAAAGCAAGAACAAGAGTGCAATAAGCAAGACAAGCACCTCTTTGACCTTGTTTATCCTATATTTCACTGTTATGTATGTTGTGTTAAAAACTATTATGCACGCACATAATTTTGGTAGAAATCACTATATTGGTAAGGTTGGTAGTTATATCTAATTGTTGCATTGATCCTACGCTGATAAGTTGTTATCCTTGCTGTTGTCATTTTAACATTATTATCCACTATTGGTAAAATATGGAACTAGTAGATTAAATGAAGAAGTTGATGCTCAGCTATGCTTATTGATACTAATTGTGCAAGGTTGGTAAAATTATAAAAAAATTGCCAAATTATGGGAAACACTTGTGTACTAGTATGGAGGTGACACCTTTGATATTTTGGTTAGTAAATAAAATAGAAAACATGTTTCATACTTTGGCGAGTGGTTGTAGAGACCGGTGTGGTTAGCACGAGACTTTGTTTATGATTGTCTCGCCTGTGTCGCTAAGGACTGAGTCTATAGTATAGTTAGATCTATGTTACAATGTACATCTACATACGCCTTTGTTCTTGTCCTCATATTTACCTGCTAGCAACACTCGATAAAGATTACATCTAACGAGACATCATGCATGATCTAGATATATTTTTGAGTCTAACTCCTTTTTTTTGCTTAATTTTTCTGCCTGCAGCCAACGCCGGCCGCGGCCATCGTCGCTAAAAATCGACGCAAACAGAGTAAGCAACTTTTCTGTTGATTTATAAAAATGCATATGTGCACAAAACCGTACGGTCAAGCTTGCCTGTGCATTCTATACACACATGTATGTATGAACACGCACGCATCGTCTTTATTCATGAGCTACATGCTTTATTGTAACCAGAGAAAAAATATCAAAGAAAGATACATATATCTCTTCATCAGCGATTGAGTTTTCAGGAAGAAATACAGCAGTAAAATTTGCTAATCAGAGTTTACGTATGTGTGGCGACTAGTATGGTATTTATATACGTATATTCATTACTCATTACGTAAAATTTAGGGTATTCAAGTTACTCTTGCGGTTCATGCCGACACCCATTCAGCGGATCGATATTCATTATGTACATCAAGGACCACTACGTAGTAGTGAGCAAGAGGAAATCTTGGAAGGGTAAACAAGACACAGAAAATAATAAATGACCTTGTTAATTTCTTTTTGTTTAACCTTTTCCCTCTTTAGTTACGTGAGACATGAATCTTGGATATGTAGGACACGCAAACTTGCAAATTTGTGTGCATAAATAGAGACAAATCAAGACGACATACTATAAATAATTATTATGTACGTCAATCTTGCTTGTTTCCATTACAGTGCAAATCACCCTTTAACACAAAGCTTTGCAAATAAACATGTCCCCACAGAATCTTGGATTTTTTTCTGATGTCTTTGACGTACAGACCATAATTATTGTTGCATGCAAAAGACACTAATTTTTGCCTTGACAATATGCTAGGTGATGGCAAGGAAGGAATGAAGAGAAGTGATATTATGCGATCTTATATATCTGTTAATGCCTGCATTTGTATACATGGTTTGGTGTGTTTTTATTCTTGCGAACGATGTGATGGTTTGGTCTGTAATGTATACGTGGTTTGGTCTGTAATGTAATCATTTGGCTTGAGCAATTTTATTGTAAACTTAATATGACATACTTTATTTAAACTCTGGTAACTGTAATACAATATTTGGTATGGTCTGCATTATGTATGGTATGATTTAGCAATATATCTACAAACACTATTTACTGATGTAGAGAATGGTGCAGTAGTTTCATAGAGGATTCTGAATTAGCTAAATCTAGGGTCACATGAGTCATGAGTTGATCAACCGAATGCTCCCATTCATACCGACGTTAGGTTTCTTATGGTTACGTCCATATATATATGTCCCAAATTAACGTAACCAACATTACCGAGTAACGACCCCTGTTTTGGATTTAAGCAACAATTTCAATTGACCCTTGACCGTCGTCGTCATAAACAAACGGGATCGAGTCTCACCTACCACCTAGCGAAGGTAGTGATAGATCGATGGATTCAGCATGCTGGTTTCTTTCGAGTACGTACGTATGTATCGACTGATAGATCGTTCCCTGGAAAGGCGAAGGTAATGATAGAGTCGACCCTGCACAAGGGAAGGGATAGGTCGCGCGCACGTGTGTCTCCGACTGATATTTTTTTTATATAAATTAACACCTAAAGATTGTAAAGGCATTGATCGATCACTCCACAGGCTTTTAGTAAGATTTTAAAGGTATTTATCACCTCCAGGGCTTTTAGTCCTGCTGGATCCGTTGCTGCTAACCTTAAATCAGTTTTACCCCCTTTTCTGCAGTAAAAGCAGATCTTGGTGCATCAGTTAGTGGCTCAGATAGGAATACAAGAAACAGAAAGGCCGAGTTCCAAGGAAGCTCCAATTTCACGTACGCGTACATGTTCACTTGATGAGCAACAATTTCAATTGACACCTGACCGTCGTTCTCATAAACAGACGGGATCGAGTCTCACCTAGACATGCATGGACGAACGTACTTTGCAGGGGAATTTTGCAACAGAACAGAGGAATTTTGCAGAAATTTTATAGAAACACAGTTCAATTCCAATAGAAATCCAGAAAACTTTCCGTGTTCTAAACTGTGCTTAGTAGCTTTACAAACGTATATGGAAAACCATGACTGAAAAGCCAAAAAAAACTGTTTGACGAGAGAATATCCTTGTCGTTGGTTGAGCTGGCAGCAAAGGACCAAACGAAAAAGTTCGGGCCTTTCAAGGGCTAGCACTATCGATATTTAAATATGCAAATCTAGATTATCTGTGTATTCTGCATCAGTTTAGGATTGTATTAGTGTATACAATAAAAACATATATAAAATATCGACCATGATCATGATTAACCATAAAAATAGCAAATATTATTAATTATCATAATAGCTCTTGCGACCAAGCTTAAAAATAATAACCTGAAGGGTCTAACAAAACTAGTAGAGAAAAAAATAAAAATAATCATATAGACACTTGATATACCATAGGTAATCGACTGAGAAGCAAAGTTGTATTCCGAGAAGTTATCAAAGAATCCTCCATCAAAGATCTCTGGCTGATATGGTTCTTCCTCAACAACTGACCAACAAACTATGTAGCCGCGAGCATATAGAATACTCAGTAAGTCGTTTATAATAAGATACAATATATAAGTATGCAAGGCTTATCAAGTGATGGCTAAATGGTTATTTTGAAGAAAACAATAATTTAGAGTGAATGCAATAAATAGATTGAAATGCACTTAAAAATTGATTATTAAGTAAATTATCCAAAGGAATTAAATGAATCACTAGTGAACTAATCATTCATTCCTAACCAAACCTAACCAAGATTTTATTAAATTCTACCCCTCGTGTAAAATCACCAAGCATTCACTACTACAAAAGGGGTCATCACAGACGGCTCGGAACTGTTATCACAGACGGTTTTCTGAACCGTCTGCATTTATAGGTCAGTGATAATAAGAGGTTATCACAGACATTTTATAAGCTGTCTGTGATAATCACAACACAATCGGTTTGTAACTAAAACCGCCTGTGAAGAACACCATCATAGACGGCTCGAACCAAAAACCGTTTATGATACTCACACATCACAAACAGTTCTAACTACCAACCATCTGTGATAGGTGAGTATCACAGATGGTTAATATATAGAACCATCTATGATGTATGAGTATCACAGATAGGTTTTGGTTTGAGTTGTCCGTGATAGTCCTTCACAGACAGTTTTTATCACAAAGCCATCTGTGATAGTTCATTCTATATCTAAGATTTTTTCTGCTTTTCGGCTAGACTCAGAAAATGTTAGCTATGCTCTTTGAAAACAAGCAAATACAGCAGCAAACATGGCAACATATTCCATTTCTATTGATATTAGAATCCACCATTATAGTATCACAAGATAACAAGCAGTTTACCCATCTAAAACAGCAAGAACATGGCAAGAACACATCTATTAATTCTACGAACCTAACTCTTAAATATGGTAAGAACATAGAAGAATCAGAGATCCTTGACGCCTGCGCGCCCACCTGTGCATCTTAAAGGTAGATTTAGTAATTTGAGACGAGTGACATAAACAAGAGTAAGAATTCAACCAACAAAGAAAAGTAAAAAATGAAAATGGCAACAATAAAATCATTTGACAATTGTGGAGTGGGATAAGGAATACAAAATGCAAAATATTTTAAGGTACGAAATTATGGTTAATAGAAGTGGTTCAATCATCTCCTGAAAATTGGGCAGCATAATTTGTAAAGCAAGCTAAGGCCAATCACCTCTGTTATGTTCCTCTACCAAATGGATGCAACCCTATAGTTTAGGAGGTGTTCAGAATAGTGGTGCCTTATGGTATTTTTTACTGTAGCTGACTTATTTTTGACTGTAACAAAATTGACTTATTTGACAAAATTAAATTTAAAAAATAAAAAATAAAAAATATATTAGCCTATCACGGACAATATAAAGAAATACGACAAAAAAAGAAAAATAAAAAATAAAATAGAAAAAATAAAAAAGCAAACAGTAAAAAAAAAAGCAAACGCCATCGCTGAACGCATAAGTGTAAGCGCTGCTTTAAACTTTTTTCTCGGGAAACGAATAAAACAGTTTTAAGCCCCGCTCGTTTTGGTTTTTTTTCAGCTTCAGTTTCTAGCTTCAGCATTTTTTTCACTATTCAGTATTTCGTCTTTTTCTAATTTTTTATAGATATTTTGGGCTTTTTGTATTTTCTTTTTTTCCCGTATTCCTTTACATTGTCTCTAATGGGTTAACATGTTTTTTCTATTTTTTACATTTTTTAAATTCAATTATGCCCAATAAACTAATTTAACTACAGTAAAAAAAACCAAAAACTAAAAATCATCGCTAAAACGAGCGCTACCTTAACATTGACAATTAGTTGTGCGGGACTTTTTAGATGAAAGGCCAACGTACTGTCTTGAGTTGATCGTACCGACATGTTAGGTTTCTTATGGTTACGTCTTATATATATATATATATACATATATATATATATATATATATATATATATATATAGGATAAATACTTTCTACATCCGGATGTAATTACATCCACCTCTAATATACCACCTAAACGAACTTGAAATACTCCTTTATCACTTTGGATATACTCGTATACTAATTATAAGATACTTCAATGTAAACCACATGAAAAAATTGCAAAGGGGTCTATAATTTTTAGCGTATTTTGTAAATACCTTCATATACGCACATAAAAAGGAGTATGTCAAAAAAAATCTACATACCACCTCTAAAAAATTATTCATACCACCTAGATGGTTTTAAATACTCGTATACTACACGTATATACCCTCCGTTACGCGAGATACTCCCTACGTTGTGAAATACGACATAGGGTATAATTACACCCGGGTGTAGAAAAGAGGCTTCATATATATATATATATATATATATATATATATATATATATATATATATTCCTAAATTAACGTAACAAACATTACAGAGTAACGACCTCTGTAATCCCAAATGTATATCGTAGACGGAGTTAAATTAATCGCAACAACAAATACATGGTTATGCATCCGGCCACCTGCTTAATTATTTCAGCAACATGAAATAATTAAGCCTATAGTTCAAACTTTTTCTCGGGAAAAGAATAAAACAGCTTTAACATTGACAATTAGTTGTGCGGGACTTTTTAGACGAAAGGCCAACATACTGTCTTGAGTTTTCTTATGGTTACGTCCATGCATGCATGCATGTATAGGAAAAATATCTTTTATATCTGAGTGTAATTACACCTATTTCTAATATACCATCTAAACAAATTTGAAATACTCATTTATCATCTTGAATATACTCATATACTAATTATAAGATACTTTAATGTGAATTACATGAAAAAAATTGTAAGGGAGTCCATAGTTTTTAACATATTTTGTAAATATCTTTATATACGCACATAAAAAGAAGTATGTCGAAAAAAATATACATACTACATCTGAAAAATTATTCATACCACCTATATAGTCCTAAATACTCGTATATTACATATACATACCCTCTGTTACATAAGATACTCTCTACGTTATGAGATACGATATATGTGTGTATACCCTCTGTTGCTGACCGACGTCCATGCATGATCATTACGTGTTGTTGACCTGATAGTTCGATACGACACGTGCCGGACGCTTGCATGTACATGTGGCTCTAAACCGAAGGATTTTATGTCAAAAAACAGAAAGGAATACTCCATATAACATACCCGGGGGACTCCCCGGCTCCTCGCGCATGTCACGTCGGCGCTTGCGCTCCGGCTGCGACGCGTGTGCGCGTATGCGCGAGCGCTTCTGGCCACCCGATGGCGCGGCGCGGTTTCCTCGCTTCGCCTCGCGTGTCCGTCCGATTCCCCAGCGCCAGCATCCGTTCGTCCACCTCCACGCCTCGCTCGTAGGTACTCGCGAACCTTCGCGTCGGTTTCCATGTTGCGCCTGTGCCCTCGCGTTCTCCGCTCCCATCCCCATCTTTTCCTACGCCCCCCGCACCGCCGCCGCTCCCTCGCTCCCGTTCGCCTTCACCCCACCACCTCCGCTCGATAGCTGCGCCTCCTCCCCACTGCCGGCGTGCGCCCTCTCGCTCGCCCTCCCCCCTCCGGGACCGCCACCACCAGGCCACGGCGATTACCGAGCTGATTTGCCGCACCGGCCCCCCCTCGCAGCCGGCGGCCTCTGTGCTCGCGCTTCGCCTCCTCCGCTAGGCAGCTGCGCATCTTCTCCGCTGCCGGCGTGCTCTCTGTCGCTCGCCCCCCTCTTCCCCCCGGTTCGCGTGGAGACCTCTGCGGAATTTGTTCCTGTCCACAAAATACAGGTATCCTGTGTTACAAGATACTTTTTGCTAATTTTTATGCGTTTTATTGTGCATTATTTACCTTTTGCCTCTTGCCATAATCCTCATGTCAGCCGCCGTCTCCATCCCCAGCCGCCTCTCTGTCCTCAGGTCTCTCAACCACCTGCCCACCGCTGCTAATTCTTCCTTCTTGCGGCTAGCCTTCTTCTTTTCGGTTTCCTGGCGAAAAATCCGTCAAAGGTTTGGCCTTTTCGTCAATTAGTTTTTTTCCCTGCGAAGATTGGATTCGGCCTTTAGTGGTTTAGGTTTGCGGAGATGTAGTTCTTACTTAATTTGATGGGGGATCCTTTGGTCGGATTAGGCCCCATCTTTGGCGAATTTTGGTTGTCATGTTGCGAGATGCCGTCGCTTTTAGTTGGTTTTTGCTGATTCCCACCGAAAAATGTCCTCTTTTACCCAAACCACAATTCCCTTTATTTTCTCGTTGGTGATTTCAGAGCTAAGGATTGGTAATGTTCTACCTGGATTTATTTTACTCTCTGCATAATTTTGGAGATTATTGAGGCTTTGGAGTCAGCCTGTGCCTTCTCATCGAAAAGCTGCCTTGTTTAAATTTAGGAGGGTGGATAAGGTCATTATTAGTGGTAAAAATATCTTGCTCTTGCTTTTCGAAAGCAGGTTAAAAGAAAGGAACCTTTTTAGCCTCTGATTCGTTCTTCTAGGTTTCTCCTTTATGTGCTACCTTTGGATGCTACAACTGTAAAGAGTATTTGCATTACCGCACAATTACACTGTTCCTGATTTTAGTGTGTGTTGGCTTGCTTTATAAATGCAATTGCAGGGTTTCTGGCTGATCGGTGCTTTGGAGCTGCAGTGTCTGGAGCAAGTGGTCAACATTGTTGGTTTCCAGAGTGGCAGGTTTAGAGTTCTAAATTAGTGCACCTGTGTTCGCTCTTCTGTTCTACAGTTGTAACGAAGGAGGGGAGCTCTGATAAGATGAACTGTACAAAAGGAAGGAGATTATTTATTTCCCTTTGGTTATGTGCAGTGGTTTGCCTCATGGCTCGACTGGGAGCTTGCAATGTGCTGCTAATGGCGAATAACACGACCTTGTCCTTTGATGATGTCGAGGCAATCTTTAGTGAGTGCTACAAATCATCCAATATCTTTGCATTTTAGTACCAATCAATTATCAAACTGTCGATATTTTTATTTAGTTGTTAGTGTAGCTTTTGTGATTTTTATGCTAGCTTGCTAATTTTGAGCGATTACTGAT